>LPNX010427037.1:709508-720456 GCA_001517045.1 Pseudotsuga menziesii | reverse complement strand
GACTTGGCATGTTATTGTTTTTATATTTTTGAATTAGACCAGGAAATGTTTAAGGATCTATATTAAATGTAGAAATATGGTTAATCTTATTAATTCTTTAAATTCTAATTATAAAATATTTAACTATATTTTTATAGAAATATTAAATTTCTAAATATTTATATATATTATAAAAATATTTAAACTATATTTTTTTAAAAATATTAAATTTTTAAATATTTATATATTTTCTAAAACTTTTTAGTTATTTTTAAAGTAACATAATTATATTCTACAGAATTTGGATGAATCATTTAGCTACAAGATTCATCACAGGAAAGGTAAATTTCAGAAAACAAAAAGAACGTTGCTTTGAAATTGATTTAACTAGAGAACAATTTACAGAGTTTTAGTTGCAGAAACCTTTTCGCCAGAACAAGGTTCGACCACATATCCGTACTACTGAAGTCTGGCAAATGAAAATTTCTGATTATTTGAAGGCCTTAGGAAGTGAAGTATACTTCTAGTTGCCTTAACCAGTCATCCAATCTCTCAGCATCCATAGCACCGTCAAAGTGTAAGATATCAATCTTAGCTTCTACGGTTCTACCTTACGTGCTCTTCTTCAGTAAAGGGTTCTCCTTCCTCATGCTTTGGCTTCTCTCCTGCAGACTTTTCTTCAGAAAGGTCAACCAATGGTCCATGACACATTGTATCCTGGTAGGGATTCAATGTTTATCTCTATATTGGAGGACGTTTCTTCATAGTGATGTTCCATTTTCCAAGACCGGCTTCATTATAACCATCTACACCTCTTCTTCACTAGGATTAGTGCCAGCTTATTGGAGATACTATCCACATGCTTAATCTGGGACCTGTGGGACATGGATTTCTTATTTGGGCTTGTACTTATAGGATGCAAATTCTCTGATACCAAAGCTGATCTGTTTTATTGACCACCTTTCAATTTCTCAAGGCATTGACTATAACATGGATTCCAAATTGCTAACCACACACCTGCCAATGGAGTTTCCAACTAGAAATCTCACTGCTATTACTCTGTTTGCAACAAAGCACGGAACCGCCCTACTGAACAGAGAGGTAAAAAGATTCTAAAAAACAAAGCATTTTTATGTGTGTTGAACAGGAATAAAGATTCTTTCTATAAACACAGATTATGCGAGAGAAACCAGGAAAACTGAGTAAATCAGAAGTCTCAGCAGCAAGATTCATCACACGGAATGTAAATTTTAGAAAACTAAAAAGAACGTTGCTTTATTCACTAGGAGAACAATTGACGGAGTTTTTAGGTACAGAGAAATACCGTCATCTTGTAAAGTTGCACCCTAGTGTTGGCAGCAAGGATTTTCATATTCGGTTCTGGACCACGTAATGTTGTGCCAGTAGTCTTCCCTTCCTTTTCCTTATTCTGTCACTATTTTCCCTCCTCGTTGCTAGAGAAAATGACAGGTTAATACATTGAGAATGACGACTGAAGGGTTTGACAGTTACATTCACGCGACTTCATCTTTTTCTTCCAATAATTAATAATTTATTTATTTTTAGATCCTAATACGACCATTATAGTGCCATTTGTTTTGTTTCATTGATAATATAATTCTATTATAAGAGCACCCATAACATGCATCCCTGCTAACCATATTCCATAATCTGTTGTTAGTAATACAAAAACCCATACACCATACCCATCCGAAAAATAGAAGTATACAAAGAGATGAATTAACTGAGGATCGAAACACTCTTTACTTGTTTTTCAAAATTATACTTGCCCAGACATCATAACGTTTCAAACAGAACTTCAATCATAAAGTGGGTTCGTTCAAGCAGGACCAAAAAGAGGCCCCCTTCTAAGCTCCTTCATTTCAAGTAGAATTACAGGCTGGTCGAGTGCTAGGATGCCATGAGATTATTTCCAAGATCGCCAATATTTAGTAGATGTAAGTAAGGCAAGTACCAAAATCTGTGAACGTATTTCAGCCAATGATGGAGTTAAAGAGTTTGAATATGCTTGATAGAAGTAACAAAAGACAGCCAAACAAAGCAAGAATAATATGGGTAGGTCATTAGAAAGGGCACTCCAAAATTCAAAGTTCGAAAACAGGGAATCTCAAAAAATATATGTGGAACAATAGATAAGTTTACACCCATGACATGGTGTTTGTTTGTCGGGTTTATCAGCGCCTGCTATAATCACACTTGATACGAAATGAAGTTGGTACTGATAAAGTCTATTGAACAATGTTGTGCAGAGTTTGCTGACATAACATGGGAGGAATTCAATGGGCATTATTTGGGTGCTTCACAAAACTGTTCGGCTACCAAGAGTTCTCATAAGTTGACAGATGCCGAGATTCCTGCGGAGGTAATACAATAATTTTCTTAATAATGGTAATATATAAACTCATTGCAGGTAATGAAAGTCTTCAAAGCTTCTTTATATGCGTATCTCAATCTTACTAACTTTGTCTAGACATACAAGGTATAGACTTCTGTTTAGAGGCTTATAGTGGATATAGTCTTTACTGGAGTGGAATGGTCTCGTCTTCCATTAGTTGTGTGCCTATTTTCATTCAAATTATTTCACAGAAGTGTTATGATCCTCCCTAAAGTTAATATAATGTTTTTGTGCCTAGATATACCCTATCAACTATGTCTTGTATGATGGGATCAATCTTCTCTCTTCCTTCTTTGGCAATTGGAGTGTGAAGAATCGAAAAAATATTTACACCGTAAGGCATTTTTCTCCGAACATGCTCAGAAAAACACTATTCCTTTCGTCGTCTATTTGGCCAACCCTGCTCCTCCGCGTGTCCTCTTCGCAATCCGGTGGTTCTTCGCGTGTCCTCTTCACGATTCGGTGGTATCAATATTTCAGGAAAGGTGCTGATGAACAATGCTCAGCCCTACAAAGAGGTGGAAAATGATACGAAGCCCTAAGGCTCAACAGTATACAGGGCGTCTAGGGTTTTGACTCCTAAGAGCGCCAACAAGACCTCGCCGCCTAAACCCGAGCCTGAGATTGTTGAAAATGTTGAGAAGCCAACAGAAATACCTCCTGCTGAGGATGTGAAGGTTATCGAGGTTGCAATGAAGGAGGAGAAAAGTGTAGAAGCCGAAAACTTAAAAGAACGGTCTGCCAAAGATGCCATGGCTGTTGAGAATCCAGCCCCTGTGAATGAATCCTCACCTAAGAAGGGTAGAGTTTCAAGGTCTTTCAAAAAAATAGTTCAATGTGCTTGGTTACATTTTCATTTATGTTGTTCAGCATGAGTGTGCGTGCTAACTTATGTTGGTTGAATCAGGTGGCAGTTGCCAATTATCCTTCAGCTAGAGAGACTGTTGTTGCAGTACTTGTTTCTACAGGTAAAGTGAAATGCCTTCTTCTGAGCTGAAACACAACATTAGGACCTTGTATGGCCTGAAAGGCCATCTTTGGTTTATCCAACCTGTTTTCCAAGGCATCTGAGTCTGGGTTTTAGAAGCATAGATTCCTTATTATGCAGTGTTACACTCAACAGATGTCGGTATTCATGAAGCAATGAAATGGACTATTTGTGATTGCGGAGAGGGATAAAATATATATGAATGTATTGGGAGTTTGGCGAGTATGACCAGGTAGGGATGCCCAGGATGTTTGATTGTGTTTTGTGTTGGGAATGTCGCTGTCTCCTTACCAGTTAGAAGAATTATATTGTATTAGGCTAGATTGTGTCATATTGTATTTGGTGTTTGAAAAGGGTGACCAGGTAGGGTTGCGTGGGTTTTGGTTTGTGTTGGGACCTGGGGTATGTAACTGTAACTTAACCAGTTAGAGGCAACGTATCTTTTATGTCATATTCTGTTATATCTTTCATACTAATACCACCTTATTGTCTTCTTACTTCCATGCTGGTTCATGTAGGCAACCGTTTCAGACCACATGCTCACTTTCAAGGAGGTTCTCAAGCAAGAGTACCTGGTTATAATGGTGTCTTGGTGTTTCCACAACCTGGTTCCTATCCTTATCAACAAGGTTATCCATATTCTCCGTTTGGGTGAGTCCAAACATGCAATTCTATTTTTTTTATCTCAAAGACTTTGATCTTTATTGGCATCAGATCTATGCACTATGAAGATTGAGGCACAATTAACATAACCATGTTATATGGTTTATGGATATGATAGCTTGTAAACTAAAAATCATGACAAGAACACTTTCAATAAGAATAATTTCTTACCTAAAGTGATTTCTCTTAATAGTTAATACACACTTCTGTTTGCAGCTTTCCAACATATCCTCCAGATTTCAATTTTGCACAGGTATTATCAATAATAAAAACTACTCTGTTTGTGTGATTGGGCTTTCATCTTTTATTAATTTTTGGTTTTGGTTTAGATTTTGCTTGCAGCATTGATGAGTTCATTTTAGATTTTCATATTTTTGAGGTCTTTGTTCCCTTTTCAATCAAGTGAAGTTACTACTGAAAGCCATGTATTTATGTACCAACTTTTTTAGGTTGTAATTAGGGGTGTGAGAGGAAATGCCTCACCTCAACTCACTTGTTCATGTCTTGTATGTCCATTTCTACTTGGTTTGTTGCAGGGATTTTATAATCCATATGCAACACCCTAGTCTCCACAACTATATGCTGGTCCAGCAGCAACAATGTATCCTCATGCACAAGAAACACAAGGTGCGTCTGGATATCCTGCCTCACCAGGATATATGCAGGGTCCACATATTGTTCAGTATAGCAGCCCAGGATTGGTACCTACAACGACTGCTTCCTCAAAGTATGGGACTGCAGCATCAACACAAAACCCTGGTCAATCTTCGGGTACATTCCACTCGCATATTTATGTCAAATATTATAATCATTTTCAATTTCGGTGGGTTTTGTAGTAGATAAAAAGTATATTAACATTTATACTATGTTTTTAATTTTGATGAATTCTTTCTCATGCAGGAATGGCACTAACAGGTGCAAATTCGGTCTCTGTAAATCGGAGTCCAGGACAGACACCACAACAATATGCAGTGCCAATGGCTCTTCAACAATATGCGGTTGTAGCATCTTCTGAACAGGTCTGTTTCCTGATGTATGTTTTATGGCTAATGAAGAGAGAGAGGGTAAAGAGAAGAGGCATACTTCTTCAACAATGACATATGGCCTTGAAAGAAATAACGTGTATGATGAAATCCTATATATCTTTAAAAAAAATGATAAACCTTTGCTTTAAGTTTTGTTTCGATCTTAAATGGATGAGAACAAGGAGAGTAAACAAAAAGTTGGGTGTTGGGTGGCACTCTGTGGGAAGGGGAGGTATTTTAGTTTACGGAATCGTAGAATAAAAAGGAAAGTGATAAGTTCGATAAAAAAAATTTGGAAACCTAAGAAATAGCAAGTGGGTCTTTTCGTTTTTAATATCCACTGAAATACTATCCTCATTTTTAATATCCACTGAAATACTATCCAGGTCTTATGGGGAACTGCCACATCATATGAGACCGTTGAATGGTCTTATCATGCAGACAATGATAATCTGTGCAAAGGACTTGCAACAAACTAAACGAAATATGGAGATTAAGCGATGTTGTACCCTACCTTTGTTTTGCGTTTGTCCTATATATATCTCGTCATTTACATTCGACCAGCTGTTGCGTTTGTCCTATATTATCCACTCAACCACATCCAACCAGCTCTAAAGCTCACTTTGTTGTTAGATTTATTGATTGATAGGAAACGTTAGAAAGTTCTCCCAAAGAGCACGAAGGTGCAAGATAGGAATTTGAATTGAAATGAATTGAATGAACCAGCTTTATAAATAATTATCTGCAATGCTTCCTTAGATACTAGATGCAAATCTTGGGTCATATTTCTTCTTATTTCCTCATAAAGACTAGGCCACTATTAGTGTTGCTTGAGGAGTCGAGTGAAGTGAAGAGAAAATAAAGTCATTTTGGAGATTTTCAAATATCTCTGTCACTGTTTTCCTTTGTGTTTTAAGAAAGATTGCTCTGAGCAAGTGATATCATGGCTGATCCTGGTTTTCTCTCTGGGTTTATTGGTAAAGGCATCAACATAGCATTTGACCAGATTCTTCACCATGCTAACATCGTGCTCCGCTGTAGGAAAGAATTGAACTCTTTGAGAGATCTGGTAATGAGCATAAAGCTTATTGCAGCACAGATCCATCAATACCGTTTGCAATTGAATAGAGAGAGAGGAACATCCACTTTTGAAAGCCGTAATAATGCTTCACAATGGGTTAAAAAGCTGCATGACCTTCTCCCACAAGCACTGTCAATATTGCAATAGTGAACAATACCAAGTTTCAAGCACTGTTGAGAATGGTTTTACTTCTACAAGCCGAGGCCTTCTTATTACATCTGGTAGCTAGAAAATCTCTCATTACTTATCGGACTTCCACTATTGATCCTCCCTTTCTTGACAGGATTTAAGCACCTTTTTCTTCAAAATCTATTCTTAGTTGAGAATAATTTGACCGAGGCCTTCCTATTACATTTGGTAGCTAGAAGATCTCTCATTACTTTGGTATGGGACTTCTATGGGTCTTCTCTATAAGGATTCTCTCCTGATTTGGTTGGGTATATTTTGCTTCCCATTTTAGTTATTTTTTTTCAGTATAAAATCAGTTTCCTTAATACTTTTAGCTCAAGTTGATTCATACCTGTTTCTGTCAATGAAAGTTCATATGGATGGATTATTTTATTCTCCAACAGGTGGTTGCAATGTGTTTATGTACCCTCTCAGTCTGCCTCAACTTGTTCTTAGAGGTGCTCGAGCCCCATATCCTGTAAATATATAACATTACTGATGTGATGAATCTTTGGAATAAGGAGCTGATTATTTCCAATCTCAAATCTCTGCTAGAGCTAGGAGACAGATCCTTACCTAGGTGCAGGTGATGCCATATGGAAGCCCAAGAGAACATGTTGAAAGCTATTTAAAATGTGCCTATTTATCAAGGTAGTAGCATTGGAAGTTGCCCAGAATGTGTCAATATCCAAGCTAGCAACAAGAGACCCAAGCCAGCGCTCGAGGAGATTCATTTCTCTTGGCTCAATCAACCATCCTATCTCCATTGGCTAACATAATATCAATATATCACAAGTGATCAATCAACAAGACATTTGCCTGATGTGTACTTGTGGTGTGAGACAAACAACAGACTTTGATCATGATGTTAATGTATTTCACCCAGTGGGGCAAGGAAGTCAAGGGGGTCCTTCCTCGAGGAGAGTAGGGAAAGGAAATGAAGGACGGTTTGTCTTGAGGGGGTGGGTGAAGGGAAGGGCAAAGGCAAACAAGCAATAAGGAAGCAATGCAAATAACTATAGGAGAATCTCATCTTAAGGGGCTAGGAAGAATAGAGAAATGCTAAATGAACTTGTTATCACTCAAAATGCATTTCTTAAAAAAACATCTTGGCGATCTTGTTGATGGTTCATGGATTCATTATCGGATGGACTTGTCAAAATTATTCATTTGACATTGACATTTTGTGGATACATTAGTAGATATTGGCATTGATGGTTTGTGGATACATCTTGATCAGGATCAACTTACCATTTTTTATTTCATCATTTGGCATTGATTGTTCAAGATTGCTAAAGTCAGTGTTAGCACATTTTTGTGGTTCTTGTATTGCTCAAGGGTTGAGGATTGGACAGGTTCTTGGCAGGTGGTTTTCGTAGCATGTGCATTCAAAGGACATATCATGCCTATTTTAGTGCACAGATGGACATGCTCTCAACATAGGCATTTTTAGTAGGTTCCTCTACTTCTATTTTTGGCAGGTCACCCCATGCATCTGAATGACATTCAATGTTTGGAGTATGCATGGGAGGATGATGATAGTTAGATTCTTGAATTGGATATTTTTAGAAACTTTATAGTTTTAGAAATTTTTCCTTTTCAGTAGCTGGAGACGTTTTTGGGCACCTAAATTGATGGTTTCCTAAATGGGCATTTTTATACTTTCAAGATTTACAATCATACAATTTATAGTTTCAGAAATTTTATCTCTGTTGAAATCTCATGGTAGATTTGGATAACCATTTTTTATATGTGCATATGGTTCTGTGTTTGTGGCAATCTGAGATAGTCAAGGTCTTGGTTAGAATTGGTCAAGCTTAGGTCTAAAAATTGAATTTATGCAGTTTTGGAGATACTTACAATTTTTGATAAATTTGGTGGTGATCAAGGATTGTGTAATCTTGGTCTACTTTTATCCTGGAGGTTTTCAGAATTTGGTTATATTTTGAGTACCCTTTATCTTGAACAACATTGGCGTCCAGTTTCAAGTCATTTTGAGAAATTGGAACGAAAAATTAAGGTTGTTGCACCTTCTAGAAGCTTCTATGGTGGGTTCCACTTGATCTATGTTTATCTCTAGGAGTGCACTCTACTTAGGGCAGCTATTCTTGGAGCTGACCTTTCAGTGCAGTTGAGTGAAGTTCACTGCTGTTGATTCTCAGTTCATGCACATGAACAGGCGATTTTTAGAGTTGCTTGACCTTGAAGGTAACCTATTCATGGAAAGTTGGCTGCACCAAATGATGAAGACTCTTCCTCTGCATTCAAGAATTTGTTGGATCTATTTTTGACTTGGAGAGGAGTGTGCCCTTCAGTTTTGGCAAAATCTCTCCTGAGACTGTCACTTCAGTTCATAATCAATTCACTTCAGTAGACTTTCCTTTCAGTTCTAACTTCTCCCTACAGTGCAGTTGATTTATTTCTCCTCAGTTCAGTTAGAATTTAGTTTAGATACATGTCTCTTGGAGAAGACTCAACCTATCATATTCAAAGTGATTCACACATCAAGCAAGTCCTATTTTTGCAAGGTGTCTTTTACTCCAAGCCATTCATGCTATACTCATCTTGAAATGCCAGAATCTTGAAAACTGTTAAGTTTGCTGAATTTTGATGGGGTGTGAAATTCTATTCTCTTCATATGAGGTCCAATGAGGTTTGAACCCCTCTCAAACATTTTGGAACAAATAATAATAATATAAAAAGTAACTAAAATGGTATTATTTTACTTAAAGAATTTTATAATATCATTTCAGGTTGGCTTGTGTGTCAAGCATTATTATATTTGAAGCCTTGGAAAGTGCACCCTAGATGAAGTTTGACTTTTTTTTCATGCATTCAGTTTATTCTTGAGGAGGAGGGTGCTCCACTTAGCCTATGCTTCGTGGATCCTTGTGCTATTTCCAGGTGTAGAAGGAGGGTGCTCCACTTGGAATATGCATGGTGGATTCTAGTACTATTTCTAGGTTAATAATCTTGCACTTGGGACTAGGGAATTATGGTTGTTTGCATGTAAAATAGATAGCAAATATCCCAGACACTATTTTCTTATAGCTCCATCACGTGCCCAGAGTTTCTTTCCTCATTAATTCTAAGGTCCTTGGATTACTCGCTCGTTATGAGTGATGTTACCTTGTGTGTTGAGGAGGGCTCTCAGATGGTTGTGTTGCTATGTTGGTTGGTTGGGATTAAAAAAAATTGTAGATGAAGTAATTGTAACATCTCTTTGGTAATTGTAATTCCCCACTTTGGTAATGAGAAAAAAAAGTAAAATGATTTGAGCTCCTATTGCTAGCTAGCATCAAGTCGGTGATTTGGCTCGTTGGGCACTTGTGAGTTGGCCATTGAATTATCACTAAACAAACCAATTCTATATTTTGTGTGCCCAATGAGTGAGCAATATTTTAATATTATCCTTATGGGCGGGATTCCACCACCATCATCATCAGAAGAAGAAAAACGTTTTGAGCTCCATTTTTCTGGGAGACTCTACAAGGGCACACCCTCATAAAAACACATAATTTTTATTTACTAGGGGAATTGACAATTGGGGTAGGGCTAGTACTCATGAGACATGGGGTTGATTCCCATCCGCTACCACTATACCTCTAGGTGCATCCACACAGCCCCCCATCATGGAGCATGAGCTAGCCAAGGTTTGAACCCATGATGTTGCAAGGAGTGCCCTAACAGTACACTCTGTTGCCACTTGGTCTATACCCCTAGTGGCCATAAATGCACATAATTTAAAACCACATAAAACATACAATTTTTCTTTGAAGCAAGGATGGGGACTCACCACCCTCACCTTGCCTTTTCTTCTCTACATAGTTCTACCAAATCCTAGATTTTGTTGTTTCTCACCTACAACATAATAGTTTTTGTATATCATATTGAGGAGGTTGAAGTTGGAATTTTGTGAACAAGCTTTAAAGTACAGAAAAATGTGGACAACAGAGGTTTTCTACCATATTCCAAATGCTTCAGGTTCAGCAAGCATTCTTTTAGTGAGAACTTGGAAAAGGATAAACCTTTTCTCGTTCCTTTAGCTGGAAAAGTTAAAACAACAGCTAGATTTGAACTATGGGTTGGTTGTCTTCACATTCCTGTAGATGATGTTGATAGTTCCCTGTGGCACAGATGTAGAGGACTAGTCAGACGCTTATTGAGCATGGCTAGTGGTTTGAGCTTTGTTCCATTTCTGTTTTTTGGGTTAATTTTTGTTATGACAATTTTGACTCTTTTCTTTTTAAATGATGATGGATTATTATATTTCATTTTGATTTAAAATGAGAAATACAATGATTCTCCTATGCATAAAAAGTTCTGTTATGTTTTAAATTTAGGATTTGTTGTGTTTTAGCTTTTTTATATATTTGATATTTTGGGCAAATCCCCTATGCTAGGGATCCTAACATCCCCTGAAATTTGGGGGATCTCTCCACATGTCCCATTGATGCATCCCCATGTCCTCATGTCTCTGCATCCCTTAAACTTGGTGGAACAATGGTTACATGAGATGATTTCATTAAAACTTAAATCTTAATATTAACTGGCTTAAATTCCTATAAATTTCTTGATAGTATCATGAACTGAAATATTTCTTTTACCTTGCAGATCTTATTCTAAAA
>LPNX010427037.1:649285-709084 GCA_001517045.1 Pseudotsuga menziesii | reverse complement strand
CAAACGTTGTAAGTTGAAAAGCAGCTTATTTGGATTTGATTTTTGCTTTCATCTGTAGTTTTCTAAGGATTTAAAAAAAATGTTTGATAGGTGATTATATCGGTTTTGGATTGGGAGGCGTTGACTTTTAGCACACACATTCTTGTGTTTGTGCTTATTGCATCCATAGGTTTGTTTCCTGTTTTCGTGCTACCATCGGCACCTTCAATGTGGTTAGCAGGAATAAACTTTGGATATGGCTTTGGATTCCTTATAGTAATGGCAGGGACCAACGTGGGCATGTCTTTACCTTACTTCATTGGTTCACTTTTTCACAGCCGGATACAAGTATGGTTCCAACCAGTTTTTTTTATTCACAATACAATTCAACTGATTCAAGTTTCAGTATGTTTTTGTACATGCTAAAGCTAGCCAGAGATGTTCACAAGGGTGAATATTATTTCTGAACAAAGTTAATTTTTTGATGCAGAAATGGCTTGAAAGATGGCCTAAAAAAGTTGCTGTGGTGAGGCTAGCAGGAGAGGGAAACTGGTTCCATCAGTTTCGAGCTGTTGCTCTCTTGAGGATCTCTCCATTTCCTTATATTATCTTCAATTATGCTGTTGTTGCAACAAATGTGAAGTATTGTCCATACATAATTGGGTCATATGTGATGATTTCATTAAAACTTAAGTCTTAATATTAATTGGCTTAAATTCCTATAAATTTCTTAATAGTATCATGAACTGAAATATTTCTTTTACCTTGCCGATATTGTTCTAAAAGAAAAAGTTTTTGTGTATGACCTAGAAAATCAGCGGATAGGCTGGACCAGATTTGATTGTAAGTTTCTATTTTTGGATCTGTTTTGAGTATACGAAATCATTTTCCTTGTAACATCTGTATGTTTGCCAAATTAGTCTCATATCTACAGTCTCAGAGACCTATTCTTAATGCTTAGCCAATAATGTGATGCAATATTGAATTTATATTGTAGTGCTTGAGCTCTGTTCATTTTGCTTGCTAAATAAAGCTTGCACATAAGAACTAGTCTATATATATATGTGTACATTATGGTTGTGTTTTCATTCGCCCAAAGTGCAATCATTCAGGCATCTACAGTTATGTTCCTAGGTTTACATGTTACATGGCTATATCTTCACTGTTTATACTGCCATAAGTCAATAGGAAAATCATAGTGTTTTAGACTATTTGGCTCTACATGTTGCTGCCTTGCTTTGTTTGTAGTGGCTCTAGTCGAGGGTCAAATGCATTTAAGATTTAATTGTGATTGAATTTCCTTGGAAAACATCAGGCTCCAAACACTTAAAACACTTAAAATTATGTTTTGCTTATTATCCTAGAAAAAGCCTAGGAATATTTAAACTTTGTTCTGCTTATAATTAAAAGCCCCAGTATTATGTGAGAAGGCCAGAAGGCAACATTAGTTGTCCCATCCATAAATATTTTGAGCTGTCTCATGAATACCTCAATCTCATTTTAATGCAGATTCAAGTTACTCAGATATTCAAAGCCTTTAGCCAGAAACTTGTAACTTTCAGCCTCACCAAGTACCATAGATATTGGCCGCCTAAACAGGTCCAAAAGGAAACATATGCCTTTACCCTTTTGGCAGGAAGGAGCCTATCACTTTTAGTCCACCAAGTTCAATTCCATAGATCCGTTAGACAATACATGCTGCTATTACTTACGTTGGTCCAACATTTAAGGAGCATAGGCCATCGATTTTAGGAGGAAGCAGAGTGTCCAATTGAGTGAGGTCGAGGAGCTGGAATAGAATTTGGATTCCCCAAAGAGCCAACCGATAAATTGATTAAGGGAATAAACCAAAGATAGATAGCTACAATGGTTCCAGGGCGAGTATCGAGAAAAACCGTTTAAATATCTACTTTAGCACTCTGGAAACGGGGCGACGTACAAGAGACCCGCCAATGTGTGGGGTTGAAGGAAGCCTGTTGTTTGACAATATACCTCCCTCCTCATACTCACATCCTTGGAAAGCTTTATATTATTGTTTTGGTGCATTATGTTCTAATCATGAATTTTTAATTATGGAGAATTTTTAATTTCAGGAAACTGAAAAGCATATTCCAAGTAAGCTTTTGATAAGAAATGTTAGTAAAAAAATTCATAATATGGTCCCCTTGGCATCAATTGGGGAAAGCTATACTCAGAACAAAACTGACAAAGTGTGAAGAAGTGCTTTGGGGAAATTTGTTTATGTTAAATCCACTGTAAATGCTTATATGTGATACCTAAACACATAACAATTCAAACCAGCAAAAAATACACTGTAAAATATTTGCAAGATAGTTTAATTTTGTTGTAAGATCCTTAAATGGATGGCATAAATTAATTGACCTAAAATGAATGACTAAAATTAAGAATTCCAAGGATTAATAATAAGCCATTTGGTTAATCTGTTGTGCTTATTCAAGTCAGGTATGAGATGAGATGGACAACATGATAGGGTTTAGATGATGGACAAGATGCCTCAAGGCATGGTATTGGGGTTGTGCTTAAATAAGGAGGTCATCTGGTTCCTTATCATTCAGAACCCCTTTCAAACACCAAGTTGAACTACCCTGATATGATAAATGAGGGTATGCTCATCTGGTGATGAGGGACGTGAGCCTTGGATGGACTATTTCAAGCTCATGGATGGAAAGGAGGAACTTCATGGATGGAAAGGAGGAACTTCATACTCCCTTGTCTTGGCTGCAGATCTCTGCAGTGTTTACCTAGAGGAACAAATTGTACACATGAGACAAGGTATGTATCAGAATGAAGAGCATGCCTCATCATCCACAAAGCAGAAGGAACCTCTTGGAAATGCTGAACAATTGAAGGAAAAGAGAGTATTGCATAGGTCTCCCTCATCAGGAGATTTATCTGATCATGTTACAAAACAACGAAAACAACATTCTTTTTGTAGGAAATCTGCCCCATTCCATGAAAGGGATTTTACTGGATAGCAATCTTAGAACACTGAACAGAGTCCCCAGAACACATGATAGGGCTTTGGAAAATGCAAGTTTTCATAGAAGACAACTGTCTCTAGGCTCTATATCAGACACCCAGAGCCTCTTCTTTCTATCCCAGCTTATGAATGGTAGCCTTCATTTTTACAGGGGGCTTGAAGAAACAAAGGCATTAGAACTCTCAACAGAGCAAAGGAAATCAAGGATACCAATTGTTAGCCATGAGAAAGAGAACCAGTTGCATTTGAAAGCTAAGAACCTACATGCTTTGCCTCCAGACCAGAGCTCAAAAACAAAGCTCACTCATTTGTATAGCTCTTATGGAGACACAACCCCTAACACCAAAGAAAAAGGTAGCAAATTTGGAATCCTGTATGATATCAAAAGACTTGCTTAAAGAACATACATTTTTTTATGTGCACCTGCACTTTAACAATATTATATGAGTATTCATTTCAAGTTGTAAAGAACATACACTTTTTTTATGTGCACCTGCACTTTAATAATATTATATGAGTATATATTGATTCAATTATGTATAATATTATGACATCTGCCAGACACAGCGTACTCCAGTGATTACTCATTTTGGACCAACGAAACAACCATCTCTGAATATTTTTTAAGATGGGAAAAGTACACAACAAAATAAGCTTTCTGAAGATATTGTAAAGTGCTTGATGAGTATTTTTTTGAAGCTAACAAGGCCATTGTTTGCAACCAATAAGGAGACACCATCAATAACTTCACGATCAACTTTTTAAAGTGTAATCCCAAAAATCTATGGCTCGAGAAGCACTTTAAACTGTAAAATACCTATAGAATATTCAGAAGAAATACATTTCAAACATCCTTATGGTGTTTGTTCTGAATCAATTCTGAGAGATATTGGTCCATACAAACATTTCCATGATATCTCTGCAGTCTCATTTGACTTGGGTCGGCTCCCAAGTTGTGCTTCTTTATTTAGAAGATTGAGGTGTGTTTGTCACTTTATTGGAATACCAATAAACATCTCTTAAATGCTATTTGGCCAAATCTTTCACCTGTACTAATTCCTTTACTGTAAACAATCTGGATTATTTGTGTTGATCATTGAAAGGTCAATTAGAAGCCCTTACAACGTTTCCATTCTCATTTCAGTTGGGGATCTCAGCTTGCCTCTGGTTCAGGAATTCCAGAATCATCTGCTCAAAACCTTCTTCAATGGACATTAGGTTCACAGTGAAAGTGCCAGCCATCAACACAGCAGGAATAGAAAAATAAACTGCATTACTGTAACAGCCATAAGTCTAACAGCCATTATGGGTCCATCACTGGTTCTTGGAACCTTCTTCATTTAAAATGATGGCTGGTTGTACTGGTTGATGCTTTCATTTATATGTAACAGATACTTGTAAGAGTGCTCCTGGTTTTTATTTCTTATTTTTATTGCAAGAGTGCTCTTGAATAGCGTTGGGATCTCCATAAATTCTCCTTTGGCACAGAGTATATATATTTATTCCCCATTCACCTCTCTCAACATTGGCACAAAATATATATTTATTCTCCATTTTTTTGGCTCACTTCAATGTTGCATTTTTTTTTTCTCGCTTACCCGCTAACAATTACCTTCACGACGTATTATTGCACCTTCCTTGGGGCAATTGCTAGTTTTTATATTGTTCTATGAACAATATGTTTGCTTTATTTAAAATTTGAAGTATAAAGAAGATAACTACTATTTTTTACAAGTGTGCATTTTCTTGTTAATAACATTTTCTTATATAATTTTAAAATTAATATATATCCCTCATTTTACTAATATTTTAATAATAAATTTGTTAATATTTAATATTTATGTTAAAGTTGTGTCTTTAATATATATACCTATTGAAAATGACTAAATCTTCAATGAGGCCATCAACCTTATGTTTGGTCTCTTCATTTAATATATATAGTTTTATGAGTTATTTTGGATCAATTTACAATTTTGATTTTTTACAAATATATTTGAAATGTTTTAGTGACTTTAGTAGCCATTTGAATCCACGCTTCATGTTTCTCATATTTAGAAGAAGCATCTAACCACTTAGAAAATATTGATAGAGATTTTATATAGGTTCTAATATATAATTATCCTTATGTAGAAAATGAATGGATTTGTAATTCACTAAATTAGTAACTCTAATATCGAGGGAAGTTTTAATGGAGTAGATGTAGTGCAGTGCAATCGAGGGAACTGGCATGTTATCTAACATTTGTATGCCCTGCAACTTTAACATCAACAACGGATAGAGGATCTCCAACTATTAAATATTCTTATTTACATTAGGTACTATAGACTCCACCACTAAATACTCTCTCCCGAACCGAAAAAGAAATTTATGTAGACTCGAAAAAATGCATTGATCGATTCATTTCCTGATTCATTTCCTGTCTACAATATTGATCAAACGATCCCACTAGCTATGGGAAACTAACTACTCAATTCATTTCTTTTCGTAATAATCACTCCTTAAAGTTCGTTTTCATATTAGTATGTTACCTCGATAATGGACTTTATTTTTCGGGGTTTTCTCTCCCTTAATTGGTGAGCGAGTGCACTCACATTAGTGCTTTTTTTCCCAAGTTTTTCCATGAAAAATATTGTTATCTAGTTTGGCCTGACTATCTTATATAATATTATAAAAATGTTATCCAATATTTTAAATAGGGTTATGGGAAATTTATGAACGTGAAAACAAATATAAATATAAATTTCTTGTTTTCCTCACTAGGAAAAATTATATTTGTATGAAAATTAGTTTTGATTAAATTATATACATATTGGATATAATGATTAGTCATGAAAGTATTGCAAGAATATGGTCTGATTAATGGATTTCTCATTGGCATTTACAAATTTTTCATATAACCTTAAAATTTGGAAAAACAATATTATTATGATATGTTTCTTTCCCATTCTAAAACTTTCATTTCTAAGTTGTTCGAAGTTCTATTGCATTTATTGCAATCAACAAGAATTTAAATAGTGTCCAATTTACTCTGGGCATGGTCTGCATTTAGGCAGGGCATTCTGTTCGATGCATCTATTGTGTCTAGAAACTTTAGCGTATTGTTCTTTGCTTATACCTATGATTGTGTTCACAATTGGGAGGGTGGTTTGTTGTTCCTACTATTCGATTGTCCTTGTCAATCTAGGGTGTTTGAATCTCCATCGAAAGACCATCGACCTTGTTTTCTTAAGCTCGGTGTTTATTTGAATCTCTGTTGAGGGACCATCGAACTTATTTTCTTGGCTTTGTTTGAGCTCAGCCTACTACGGAAGAGGTAAGACACTAACCAAGGTTTTACTTAATTTGTCAAAAAAAATGGTGGCATCTAAACTCAGTGTGGACATCCAAACTTAAACATGTGCTTTTTTTTATTGCATTTTCATTTTTCTTTCATGTTTTCGTTTTTACTGCATTTGCATTTTTCTTTGGTGTTGCATCTATTTACTTAGGTTTATATTAAGTCATTTACATATATTTTTAGCAATTTCTTATATCCTCATGCAATTAGCTCAAGTCGGGGACATTGCCACTTCGTGGCTCTTGTATATATAATATATTAATATATAAAATATAGCATATTAATATATCAAGTATATTTAGCAAATAGTTGTGTAGAGGAAGCTCCTTTGTTCCACAAACAAGGGGTTCTTATACAAAAACTTGGTGTATCACTTGGCGGTGACCTTAAAAATAGGCAATGATATATATATAAGGCAAGCAGTAGCCATCAACAACCAACAAGGAGGCAAGTGGTAACTCGAGAAGCAGCCCACCTTTGATACAAAACCTCTAGGAAAGTAACCCACCTTTGATACAACACCTTTGGGGAGTGATCCCGACTAGCAACAAATACTATACCTTTATCTCTCGTTCCACCTTCGCAGAAAAAAGGCCTTTGGTGAGTGATCTCGACCAACAACTTAAGAGAAACCAATAAGCATATACGTTTTCTCTCTTGGTGCACCTCACACTATCTTGGTTGTTTGCGGCCATAATGCCCATGATTGGGGGAAAAACTAGAGCTCATTAAACAAAGACTCGTAATCAGTGAACCACCTCACACTATATGTTTTTTGTTGTCCATCCTTCTTCTCGCACACCCTGAGTAATGCGAGCTATGGTTCTTGGGTCTAGAAGGCGTGGAATGAGTATTGGTTTCTAAAAGTGTAATGTAGGGTTGTATCCAGAAGGTGTAATGTGTGGATGAATTGAGAGCATAATGGTAGGTTCCTGAAATCTTAAAGAGTGTTTATAACAGAAAGGCTAAATGAAGCTTGTTTCTAGAAAACGGGGATATTGGATCGAGAAAGCATGAAGTGTATATCTGCGTTCATCGAAGTTGTATATTGTTTCCATATCTTTGTCTAATGTACGAGGTATAGGGTATACGTTTAGGGAACACGAAGGTGAGCAACCCCCCACCAGCTAATTTAAAGGGGGGTTACATAGCTTGCAATGTTCCTGACTCAGGCTATTTTTCCATGTTTCCTGTAGTCCAGTTGAGTTAGAGTTACGTAGGTTGAGTTTCTAAGTTTGTTATGTTTATATAAAGTTAGCCTCTTGATACCAGTCAAGGAGGGGTTAAAGGGGGTAACCCTTGTGTATTTCTGGTGTGGTTGGTTGAATGCATGTAACTTACTATGCGTAACTGAATGTGAACTGACTATGTTGAACATAATGCGTATTTCTAGGTTCATTCATAGGTCATAGGCCTGAGATGGCTAAGTAATAGAGTAAGGTGTAGGGGTGATGGACAAAAAAGTAATAAAGAGTGTTTGCAAGGGAGGGACCCGTAGGGGCTTTAGAACTTTTTGAACTCAGATGCAAAGAGAAACATGATGAATGGATGCAAATGGAGACTTAATGGAGGTTGCGAAATTGAAATTTTTTAGCTAACATCATGCAAAATACATGAACTTGATGAAACTTTAATAGAATGTCTAGAGGGTCAAATAACAACAATTTTTTTCAAACAAAATATGAACGTGACCAATATGATTATTTGAACAAAATTAATGACACCAACTTCACGACACGAGATGCAAGAGGAGAACCTTGATAAATGGATGCATATGAATAATTTGTGGAGGATGTGAAATTGACAATTTTTAGCTAAAATGACACAAAATGCATGAACTTATCAAAACTTTAATAAACTATCGAGAGGGTAAAAAGACAATGGTTTTGTTCAAACAAAATATGAACATGAAAAGTATGACGAGCCAAACACAATGACACCAACTTCACCACATGATGATGCCCAAAGGGATTAAAGATCACAAATATCCAAGATTCAACTCAACCATTGACACACTATGATGACACACATGATGCAACTTGGAGGATCTATCGAAGGAATAATATGGAAACAAAAATGGTGAAATAAGATATGGACATTATAAGCACATTGAACTGGATATTATATGAATCCATCTACAATATTACTATTTACTAAATGTTAACACTGCAGATGGATTTTCCCACATGGGTGTGGCTCTTTGTCGGTTCAGTTGTTATGAAGTCAATTGTTGTAAATTGGAGGTCACGAGTTGAATCCCACCCAGATTTACCTGTGTACCAGGTCTTGCAGCGGGTGTGGGGAACTTAGGGGTATAGTGGTAGTAGGAATGGATCCTTGGACCCCGTGTCACATGAGTACCAGCCCAACTACAATTGTCGATTCCCCTAGTTACAAAAAAAATAAACATTATAGATGGATTCAGAGACCCCTTGTCAAAATTGTAATTTTCCATTATTGGAGTGACACAACTAAAAATGATCAAAAAAATGACCAACTGTTATGTGGTCAATTTTAGTTTATGTTTGTGGTAATTTGGATGGTTTTTATTGATGTGTGTTCCACAGATGTATTGAGAATTAATTATGATGCCTTGAGAAGGATGTAAAGCTTATAATCAAATTACTTTTGCTCCAAGAATATAAGACTACGTATAAGGTCATTAATGTAAGTGATGAAAAATTGTTTCATGCATTAATGTTGAGCCGCGACACATGAGGGGGTCTACAATTTACTAAATTCCAACACTACAGATGGATTCAAAGACCCATGTCTCTGACTCCATCTGCAGTGTTAGAATTTAGTAAATTGTACAAATTCATTGTCAAAATTGCAAATTTCCATAGTTGAAGCGACACAACTAACAGTGACCAAATAAATGACCAATTCATATTCTGAATGTTATTATTATGTGGTTATTTTTAGTTTAGTTACTTATTATTTGGTCATATATTTTATCCCATGACCCAATTGGTAATTCATTTGGTCATTTTTAGTTGGTTCACTCAAGTTTGGTCATTTATACCTTAGAAAAACTACAGTGGCAAAATTTTTTGGTCGCCTGGTCATTTATCTCTCATTTTGTACTAGTGGGATGTGTGAGGCAACATGTGGGGTGCATTGATGTTATTTCTATGGAATTCATAAGCCCTCAATGTGTGCACCTCTCATTTGATTAACCTGATTGAGAGATGGAAAAAATTCCTAGAAAAAGTAATATTTGTATACGATTTATAAAAACCAATGCCATGGAATTTTGAATTTAAAATCAATTACCAACACTTAATGCATTATGTCCTACTAGGTACCTCAAGATGATCCATTTGACTAACAATTACCCATTGTATGGGGAATACATGTACTTTCCATTATGCAAACAAATTTGTCAACCCCACATATATGAATTTAACACAAGATTTTTTTCGTAATAAATCAATAAACAATATTTATGTTCGATTTTACCTAAACCATAACTATCAAGCAGTGGGCTGGATGTGCTAGTCACACTAGAAGAGCAGGACACTAAATGCATAAGAAAAAATGAATCAAGCTCAATATAATTTGTTAAAATAAAAGTAAATATAACATAATTAAAATGTTGTAATACTTGAATTCACCTATGTGTGTACTTTGGGTGTGCGGGGTAGCAGGGGGTGCATTGATGTTGTTGATGCGAAAGTTGTATACTACAAGTGTGTTCACCTATCGTTTGATTAACATGATAGAGAGAAGGAAATTTTCATTAAGAAAAGTAATATATACATGTAGATGTAAAGTTGTACACATATATATTTATCAAAACCAATGACATAGAATTTTGAATTTAAAATCAATTATCGCCAATCGATACATTATGTCATGTTGACTTCTCTAAATGACGTCTACATGATCTCAATGCCTCAATAACTAAATGCCTTAATAATTAAATTGTTGAATAAAAGTTACATTAACTATCATATGGTCATGACCAATCCATTTGGCTTGAGAACCTCCTCAACCCTAATTGAGGCTCAGGTATTTCATCTCCTACACCCCAGTAGAATCATAGTATATTCCATCCACACAACAATTCAATCTATTTAACTTGTTAAATTACTTTTTAAACCATAAATCCAAAGACCATAAAAAAACCTCCATCACTGATTTGCAATCTTGTTATAGGGAATATGATTCGTAATGTTAGCAAAATACCTTACAAACATAACTAATGCTTATGGTTTCTTTGCATTGCCTCTATATACACATATATGATAAATATTATCAGTAAAGTTAGAAACCCACAAAGAAGATAAGAGGATAAATCTTCCATGCTATGTAAATAAACTTGTAAGGAAATGGACTTAAATTTTCCTAAATAGAATAGGATTTCCTTGCACTAACAACCTTACATTACATTATGAATACTTTCCAAAGTATAATAAACTCCCTCATTTCTTACACAACTTTCAAACACAACTTTCAAGATTTCAAAGTAACAACTAAGTAAAAAAATTAAATAGTTACCAAGCCACCTATAATGATAATATAGACATTGAGTATTTTTCAACCTATCTTTGAAAAAAGATTCACTACTAATAATTCTTTTCAAGTACATTACCAAATACGATTAATATTGTTTTCACCATTTATTTAACCATTTATAACGCATGCCTCTCTATTTCTCTCCATTATTTTTATGTTGCAAATAAATTACATTGTAGAGCTTTCCCTATGAAATTCACAAGTAATTATATAGTTTCCAATATTTTTATAAAAATAAGACATATAATGGGTAATCTCTAGGGCCATTTCAGGGATTACCAAAACTATATTACGACCTGTTGCTTTCATTTTAAGGATTACCAAAATTATATTAAGACCGGTTGCTTTTTGCTCTTAAAAAAGTTAGAGTAAGGACCATCGTAAATAGTCTAAGTAACTCAAAGGAAAATGTTGGAGACATATGGTTCTCCATTGATTTGCTTTTTCTTAAATGTAATTTTCTCTAATAAGCCATGAGCTTTGTGACAAAACTTTGGACCTTTGTCTTATGTGGGTCTAATATGGTGATTCCCTTCGTTAAGGGTTTGTAAATATGTAGTTTACTATGAAAAGATAAAAACCATTCCATAATGTCCAATTTGATTGTATGCTTTAGATGCCAAAGGAAAGAAAACACAATTCTTAGGCTAGCATATGTTTTGTAGATGCCAAAGGGAAGAAAACACAACTCTTAGGTTAGCATATGTTTTGTTTATCAAGAAGTGAATGGTATGCTTGTTAATTTATCTTAGTCTAGAAGTGCCTCACTTAGGATATGGCATTGGAACTATAAATCATTAAGTTTGGACTTGACTTGAAAAGGGACAAGATATAAAATGATTTTCAACGTAGTATATGATTTTGGGTCGCAAGGCCCATTCAATATAAGACTATTGTTATGCATCCAATCTTAAAGGATTAATCTTATGCCAAATTCAATTTTGCATTTGAATGATTACATTTATATGGTTACGTTGGCCATTTTAAGCAAGTTTTGTTAGATCTTGGCTTAGTTGTAAGTTGGGAGCTTGTCATAATGATGCTAGGTTCAAATCTCCATCTGAATGGAATCTCAATCATGATGGGTGAATGCGAGTGAAGAGAAAAATGACAAATTAAAAAGTTTCCAAAATAATAGAACATCAATGTTGGAGGGAAGAATGAACCCAAAAAGAATGTCATAGAGATTTTATCACTATCTTAGATATTATTCATGACATCTCAGAGCTATAAATTCAAAAGATCAAGGTAGACAAACATTATCATGGAAATATAAGCATATATATCCATAAAGAAATATCCAAACTAAGAAATCTCATGTTTGTCTTCATCAGATGCATCTATTTAGAAAATATGCATCTTGTTACTATGTTTGGACCAAAAAGTCAAAGGCTTATATGATTAGGAATTCTATAGTGAATAAATTTGCTAGAGCAAACATAGGGATGTTGATTTTGGCTACCCAACCAAAATATTTTTTGTGCAAGCTCTCCCGTGTTTGCTCAATCTTGTTTAAATTACAAACCTACTTCAATGGAGGTGAGGATTCCATGCCCATTCAATCTTATCCACACTATCCAAATTCCAATGAGGAAGTTATTAATTATTGTTCTAAACATTGGTGTAAATGAATTCAAATAGGAAACCTTGAAACTTAATATCTTGGTTCAAAGTTTATAGGAGGACATTTTTTTTTGTAAGGTTTGATTATGTATTAAACTGAAAATTATAATAATAATAATAAATGTACAAATATGATGATCATCAGAGAGTGTCCACATAGCATAGGCATAATGTATATCCTTGTACTAATAAGACCTCTGGAGGACCTCAAGAATTCTATGAGATACCATACTAAAAATGTTTTAACAAAATGTCCCCCATAGGCCTCGGGTTATAAACACTATTTTCAAAAATAGAAAATTAAAAGAAAACCAGTCTGTAAGATACCAACCAAAAACTAAAATTAACCGCGACCCAATGGTATTAAACCCAACACTATTTATAATAAAAAATATGAAAGATTGGACAACCAAAACCTAGAGTTTCCAACTTGACAGTATCCGAAACAACTTGGGAACCAACTTGCAGGTCACGACCATGGGTCATATGCTCAGCCGAGGAGAGATTTAAGGTGGTGCATGTTAGGATTATTAATCCTCCCTTGTCCAATTTGGTCATATGTCTAAATCAAGAGTCATGTCTAAATCGGGAGTCCATCCAGTCTATTTTTAGTCACTAGCACCATTGGGTCCATTTGGCCTAATTGGGGCACATGTTTCAGTTACTAAAGTGTGGGGAACACTAATTGAGGCCTACTACCACTGATTCCACTTCCATGCATCAGTTTAGAAGCCTCCTAGACCAATCCCTACAATTTAGGAGCCACTGGGAGTGCAGATACCAACCAAGGTCAGTTCAGTTGAGTTGGTGACTAGTCAAGCTAAGTTAGGAGTCAGTTACATTCAATTCTAGTCCTCTACATTTAGTTAGCACTAGGTTTGCATGGATGCATGCAGGAGAGGCGCATTTCTCACCTACCTCAGTCAATTAGCCTCAGTCAACACTGAATTAGACACTCGAGTTGTGTTTTAGAACTTCGATGAACTCCAGTGATGGTTTAGACAAGACCATTGAGTCCTCCGATGATGATTTAGACAAGGTATTAGTTACCTACAGTCATGTAGAGTGTGATCAATTCGAATTTCCTCATGTGGATTTGAATTGCTTGTGGCTATTTAGCCATTGTACTTCATTGTAATTATTATCTAATTACTTTTTTGAATAATGAAAGCATTCACAGTTGCAAGCCATTTTTGCATTATTTCATTCTTCAATTGCATAGTAAATTGTGTGATCTATCTTGTGAGTTGTGTGTTTGTCCACAGATCTATGTGCTCAATTTAATATGGTATCAGAGCCTCGGCGGACAAGGCACCTCTCCTCCTCAGATCTCCAGTTGGATCATTTTTTTGAGCAAAATTGCTCCTTCCAGTACTGCACTAGAAGCGGAGAATTTACCACTTAATATCTCAAGTTAGGAAATTGTTGATCAAGCTTGCTTGATCAACTATGCTGGGTGTGAAGGAAATTCCAAAAGTGCAGACTATCAACCTTACTTTGTATGTTTGATTGTGTGACAGGTTATAAGCTCTTCTCACAGCATTTGCTACAAGTAGCCTTTTCTTCTCACTGCATTCGCTACAGCAGCTCAGTCCTTATTACTACATTCAAAATGGTTCATTCAGTAGAGCCTCTCACTCCCTTAAACTATCACCAGTGGAAGGAAGACATATAGGTACAACTTCGCACCAAGGAACTCTTCAGACTCACAAAAGAAATAGAGGCAATGCCAATTCTGAATCATGACAAAGAAAAGTACTTGAACAGGCTTGATAAAGCTCATGGATACTTATTCTCCTCAGTCTCTTGATATCTTCGATTCCACATCCAAGGATTGAAGACTCCCAAGGAGATTTGGGACAAGCTTGCTTCCTTATTTCATAAGCAGGATGAGATGAGGGTCCATCTGCTAGAAAATGAACTAATCTCTCTTAATCCATCCAAATTCGAATCACTGAATGAATTTTTCACAAAATTCAAGAACCTAATATATCAGTTGAAGAAATGCAAGGTGGAGAAGGAGGATGATCAGCTCATTCTTTCCATTCTCTCAAAACTCATTGCAGACTACTCAGTATTTTTGTCAACTTTTCAATTGGTGAGGATCACTACTCCAAATTGGAAGATGCCCACTCTTGATGATTTCATTGCATCTCTCACTTATGAGCATGACAAGTTGATCCAAATGGGGATCATTCGATCTTCTAGAGATCAAGCACTAGTTGCAGGATAAAGGAAAGCAAAGAGATAAGTCTCTTGTGAAGAAAGAGCAGTCAAATGAGCCTTCAGGTTCAAAGAGAAGTAAGAAGAATGGCAAAGGCAAGGTCCTCTGCTCTTAATGTGGAAGGGGCTTTCATTCAGAAAGCTCATGTATGAGAAGACAACTTGATGAAATGGCTCTTCTTTTGAAGAAACATAACATTTCTACACCTGCTAGCGCAAGGAAGGATGACTCTGAAGAAGAAGATGAAGAATACCAAAGGAAAGGCCATGCACTGAAGGCTTGCTGCTCATCAGCACATGTCTTCCTCATTGATTCTGCAGCTTCCAACCATATGGCTGCATCCAGAGAATCATTCTCTTCTTTTTAGTCCTTTGATGGTCCTACTATACAGATGGGCAATAATAGCAAAGTCCAAACAAAAGGGAATGGATCTATCAAGCTTGAACATGGAAGATTCAAAGATGTGCTATTTGTTCCCTCCCTAGCTTCAAACCTGTTATCTGTTTACCAAATGACCCATACTGGCTCTCCAAAGCAAGTGATCTTTGGTCCTGACTCAGTAGAGATCACAGATATCTCTACTGGGAACATTATAGCGAAAGGTGTTGCAAATCATGCCTCAAAAGCATATGAGTTCTCACATTTCATGCCTCCTTCAGAGCTAGTGTACTGTCAACAGCCACTTGCAAGGGAAGGTAAAATCATTTCATCTGCTTCTTTTGCAGCTTCTACCAGTATTGCAGATCCATCTTTTTCAGTTTATGAGATTGAGATTCAGGGTGATTCAGATCTAGATTCAGTCCCTACATCCAAACTGGAAGCTAGGAAGATGACTAGGAACCCATCTAACACTCAGAAAGGAAAGACCCTTGCGCTATGCCATGCAATCTTACCTCCTTCGGAGAGATGCAATAGACTCCCTGTAAGATGCTACATGGCAAGGGCTTAGTATCACTACATTAAGAAGAATATATGTGATCATACACCTCTTCATCTAGCAAGAGACAAAGGTTACATTCCTCTTTCCTTCCATCATCAATTTTGGAGAAGAAGGAGAAGTCTACATGCCAGGCCCCAGAATACCTATGCACAACACACCATACATGTTGCTTCGCTACCTCATAGAGATGAAGATTGCAGCAACATATTTTCAAGTTTTTCAAACTTGAATCCAGATTCTACTTGCTTAGATAAAGGGGGGGATTTTTTCCCATGTGGTTTTTCCCCCAGCTCCTTGTATTAAGCAGTTAATTTATTTTACTTGATGTAATGGGTGACCTATGGTTTTAGTTACCAGGGCCCACATATTGTCCAAGTTAGCATTCAGGGGGGGTGTTAGGCTTATTAATCCTTGCTTGTCCAATTTGGTCATATGTCTAAATCAGGAGTCATGTATAAATCGGGAGTCCAACCATTCTATTTTTAGTCACTAGCACCATTGGGTCCACTTGGCCTAATTAAGGCACATGTTTCAGTTACTAAAGTATGGGTAACACTGATTGAGGCCTACTGCCATTGATTGCACTTACATGCATTAGTTTGGGAGCCTCCTAAACCAATCCCTACAATTTAGGATCCACTAGGAGTGCTGATACCAACCAAGGTCGGTTCAGTTGAGTTGGTGACTAGTCAAGCTAAGTTAGGAGTCAGTTACATTTAGTTCTAGTCCTCTACATTTAGTTAATGCTAGGTTTGCATGGCTGCATGCAGGAGAGGCACATTTCTCACCTACCTCGGTCATTTAGCCTCAATCAACACTGAATTAGACACTTGAGTTGTGTTTTAGAACTCCGATGAACTCCGACGATGGTTTAGACAAGGTCAGTTAACCATTGAGTCCTCCGATAATGATTTAGACAAGGTATTAGTTACCTATAGTCAAGTAGAGTGTAATCAATTCGAATTTCCTCACATGGATTCGAATTGCTTATGGTTATTTAGCCATTGTACTTCATTGTAATTATTATCTAATTACTTTTTTTATTAATGAAAGCATTCATAGTTGCAAGCCATTTTTGCACTGTTTCATTCTTCAATTGCTGAGTAAATTGTGTGATCTATCTTGTGACTTGTGTGTTTGTCCACAAATCTATGTGCTCAATTTAATAGTGCCATGTTGAACCATCCCTCTTATGTCCTTTGCAAGAGTATCCATCTTGGTGTTGATGTTTTCATCTATAGTAACCTAATTTTGGGCAATCCTTCTCACATCATCCTCTAGTTGGTCTAATCTAGCAACCAACACAACCTCCCCTCGAATATTAGGAAATTTTCCCACCACGCAACCCTCCATGGTAAGGCTGACTAAATCCTTCATGATCCAAAGCACTCCCAAAGTGTGAGTGTAACGAGTCTCATAGGTCCTAGTGGAACCTTGATTCTCAACCATTACTCCAAACTCCTTCTTAAGCTTCTTTGCATTTGGAGAGGTTATGTCTGTACTCACCCTTATTTTTAGGAATTCTATGCATTCTCAAGCCTGTGTTTTAACCTTTCTCTCAAAGAAACCTCAACCATTATCCATATCCTTGATGGCTCTTTGCATGTGAGTCCTTCAAGGGTTGTTAACAATTTTTCGCTAGGTGGTTTTGTTGTAGACCATCGTGGAGGAGGTCTTTCCAAATAACCAATCCAGAGTGTTTTGATACATATGGGGGAGGGAATTCAAATGCAGAACAAAGGAAGGAAATGATCAGGATGGGGATCCAACAGAGAACTCATTTGCAATAGGGCGATGAATATGTTTGTGCTGTCTTTTCCATAATACCAACCATCGTTTAATGAAATCAATTAATCCAGTGTAGCTAGAACAACCATGAAGGGCCATGAAAGCTTGCACGGGAAAGATGACAGAATCATATGAATGAAATAATTGAATCTCTATAGGATATTACTTAAATCGTAAATGAGCTCTGAGGTCAGGATAAGAATCGTGGTGATGAGCATGTTGGGACAGGACATGTGCTACCTTGCATGGTCCATCCCTCCTTAACCCATGCTAAGGACACCACATAAATTTGTTTGGGTCAAGAATGATTGCACCCACCATGGGGAGTGCATAACCTGTTGGCCAATCCTAGCACAATCCTACTGGAGAGAGGCAAAAGGACAGTTCAACTGATCATGATTACATTCCTCCCGAGAATGTTTCAACTCCCAATTGACTAAACTGTCTCCCAGCTTGTTGGAATCTCTTTTAACATGATGAGGAATGAGCATGTGAGCATAGTGAATATTGGAAATGAGAGCTTCCAATTTGGTTTCCAACCACCAACTCATACTTATTTTATTGATTCTAGAGCCATTGAGCAATCTGGTGAGAATCTGAATCATGAGTTGAGAATCCCCCTCGATGATTAACTTGTAGAATCCCTTTGTGTGGGTGATATTGAGGCACGCTAGCAATGCAATGAGCTCTCCAACATTGTTACTTTCGATGCTAAGGTAGCTTGCATGGATTCGAAGGATCTCTCCTTGGTTATCCCGAAAGACACTCCATAGCTAGCAGGACAAGGGCTACTCTTGCTAGCACCATCAAAGTTGATCTTCACAAAGCCTTCCTCTGGGGTAGACCAAACGATGGGGCTGACAATGGTTTGACTAAGGCCTGAAGCTTGAATGATGAGATGATCATGGAACATGCAACTCCAGTCCTTTAGATACAAAGGGGTAACAAGGATAGTTTCATGAAAATCAAAGTATATCTTTTTCCATGCTTAGGTCATCGAAAGGCCAACATCATTGAAGATTATTCTATTCTTCTCATTCCACACCATGGAGAGCAGGAATCCTAAGAAGAGCTTTCAAGTCCTATTGACTATGTGGTTGTCTAAAATTTGGAAGCATCAGTTGGCTATTGTATCCTTGATTCTAGAACAATTGCGATATGTCTGTCTAAAGAAACTAGCCTCTTGATCCCAAAGTTGTTGACAAAAGGTGCAGTGATTAAGAAGATGTTATAGGTCTTCTATTGTTGACTGGAAAAGAAAATAGATTGACGATCCTTCAAATCAACTCTTGACAATGCTATCCCAAGTGATAATTTCCCCCCAAGCAACCAACCAGAGGAAAGTTGAAACTTTCAACCATAAGTTTTTCTTCTAGATTTGCTTCCAAATTGCTTCTTGCTAGTCCAAATTGTGATTAGTAAGAAGGGAACACGCCTCTTTAATGTTGAAGGTCTCTTTTCTCTCATAACCCCATCGAAGCATATTTCCTCACTCATTGAAAATTATATTTCTAGAATTTAACTCACCCCATAGTTCATCCCAGAGGTTATCATGAAGGGGTGTTGGCCAGTTGGGTCATTCCTTCCAAGTTCACCATTGTTAGGCATGGGAGTCTGACTTCCAGAAGTGCGTGATCAAGAACTTATTTTAGGAAATAGTAGCTTGACACAATAGTCCCAAAGAGGCATATGAGTTGATTTTGGCCCATTGTTGCTAGACATCATCCCAAAAAAGTGCAGTTTGACCATTGTCGATTTCCCAAAAGGAATGCTCCTAAACGAGGGCTTTGTTCTTCCAAGCAACACTCCAAATCAGAGAGTTTGAAGTATTGTCTTACTTACAGATGAGGTATTGTTGAGCAATGTTTTCAACTTACTTATTTTTCTAGATCTTCACCCACATGGTTGAAGGCGTGGCTATCGATCTCCACAAGAGCTTAGCAAACAAGCCTTTATTTTTCTGTTTCTGGATCTCTAATGCTAAGAGTCCCCATTAGCTTAGGCCTGCATAATTTGTTCCAGGCCACCAAGGCCCATTTTTTTCCTTTTTCTTTGGGACTTCCCCAAAGGAAGGATCATTGTAGAGGGAAGATTTCATTAAGAAGTTTTTTGGGTTTTGCAAATATGGAGAAGAGATAAGAACACATGCTTCGCAAAACAAAGTTGAGGAGTACAATGCATCCAACTATATTCTGGGATACGAAGGCCTAATTTGACAAGTGTTGCTCCATTTTCGAGATGATATTTGTCAAAGCATTATGCCCTATGGTTGAGGAAATAAGAGGGGCTCTCAAATAGGAAGATGGGAGATAACCCCTACTAAATAGGAGGAATCTTGAAATCCTGAGTTGGAGATTTATGGGGGTATTGAGAAACAAGATTTCAGAATTTTCAGAGTTCAAAGATAGTGCGTAGGCTTCTAAGAAGGTATTGAGCATGGATTTAAGAGTTCAAGCCTCTCTCGTGGTGGCATCAGCAAGGATCATAGTATCATCTACAAATTGGAGATGGGAAGCCTTATTGTCATTGTTTCCAGGATGCAAGCATGTGAGGAGGTTGTCTTAAACAAAATATTTCAGGGTTCTACTCAAAGCTTCAACCATAAGGATTAAAAGTAAAGGAGATAGAGGGTTCCTCTAGAATATTCCTTGAGAGGGGGAGAAAGTTGGGGGACGAGAACCATTAATGAAGATAGAAAAGAAACTCGAGAAGGAAAGATCCATGATCCAGTTCATCCATTACGGAGAGAATCCAAAATCCAGGAGGGTGTATTCCATATTATTCTAGGAGATCTTGTCAAAAGCCTTAGAAAGATCCAGTTTGATGACCATGCCAGCCTTTTTTTTGGTTTTAAGAGTATGAAGGGTTTCATGGGCAGTCAAAATGTCATCCAGACTTTGTCGGCCTTCTACATAGCCTGGCTGTTCCTCCGAGATAAGATGGGGAAAAATGGGATTTAATATATTGGAAATCACCTTAGTGATGATTTTGTAGATAAGATTGCATAAATATATGGGTTGAAACTTACCTCAAACCACTTGATTGTATTCCTTGGGGATGAGGGTGAGAAAGGTGGCGTTGAGGACTTGGAGGATGTCTAGGTGCAAACATGATTCTTCCATAACCTCCCAAACATATTTTTGCACTATTTTCCACCAGTGATGATAGAAATATGTGGTGAAACCTTGCCACCCCGAAGATTTTCCATAGGGCATATCCTTGATCACTTCTTCCAATTCCTATAAAGATATTTGTCTTAAGAGACTTTCATTCTACTTTGTGGAGACTAGAGCAGGAATATTTTAGAGGATGGTTTCCATGGCTTCGTCATGGTCAATGTTGTCCTCAGTTAAGAGATCCCAATAGAAGTTGACTAATTCCCCTGCTGTCTAGTCCTGCTTCATGACCCTAGTTCCTTGAGTTGTTTGGAGGAGGGAGATGTGATTATGGGCCCTGCACTGAATCATAGAGTCATGGAAGAATTTTTAATTTCTCCCCCCTTCCTTGAGCCATTTGATTATGTATTTTTTTCTACGTAAGATCTCCTCTGGATACAACCCTTTATTGATATCATCTTGGAGATGCCTTTCTTTTTGAAGGAGGTTGTCTATGTAACCCTTGGCTATGGATTCCTGCTGCGCATTAGCCATCTCCTCCTTCAATTGCTTTTTGAATTCAAAAATATTGTCTAACACCTCCTTCTTCTAGATTTTGAGTCTTCCCTTGACATAATTGAGTTTTTGTTGTAATTTGTAGGTTTTTTATCCGTGGGAGAAGGGATCATTCTCCCACCATTAAGTGAGGGTTTCCATGAATTATGGGTGATTTGGCTAGAATTTTTTGAATATGAAGGGTTTGTTACAAAGAGAAGAGGCATCATTAAGATCCAGGATAATATGCTAGTGATTTGACCCAACCTCTAGGAGGATGAGGCTAAAATGATGCCAGATCTGATTAAGTTGGATGAGGCCAATAATCTGTCGAGTGAAGAGGTGATTTGATGAGAGTCCCCCCTTTTGTTATTCCAAGCGTGGACACCATTTTTTAGCTTGATGTCCACAGTGTCCAGGATGCTATGAGAGGACCGAAATCTTGGCTTGAGTATCCAGGTGGTTGATTCCTCCTCATTTTTCCAGCGGTGATGATATCATGTTGAAGTCACCTCCCAAAATCCACGAAAGGATATCAACAAACACTTTAAGATGGTGGATTGAGTCTTAAAAATGAGGCTTATCATCATGAGTGCTCAGTGGATGGGCATCAATATTGGAGATCGCCCCTAAGAGGTTTGTTCCTGGGATGAAGAAGGAAGCCGACAAAGAAGAGGGGGTAGAGAAAAATTTGAAGAGCTAGATGATGGATGGATTCCAAATGATGGTGATACCCCTTATAGAACCATTGGCATCGATTGCCATTGATTTACAACCTTTCCAACATAAGTTGGAAGAGGAACTTAGAGTTTCATTAGACCAGTTAGTTTCTTGTAGTAAATCAATTATAAGATATTCTTGATTGGAGTGCACATTTCTTTCTCTTCCCACACAAGCCTCTAATATTCCAGGAAAAAATGTTCATTGAGAAAATATTGATGAATAGGGAGTGACTGAAGCTAGTCAGAAAGAGATATGTGGTTACTTGAGGCTATCGAGTGTTCTTTGATTTTTGCAAGCTTCTACTGGTTGATTTTCTTGCCTCTCTTCACTTATTTTCTACTTCCTAGTGTACTAGGGTGTCGATGTGATATTTGGATTTCCAACTGTCTCATGTGTTGATTTTTAGCTACTGCAAGATGGGATGATTTGGTAGCTACTTCTTAAAACGATTTCTTAATGAGCATGATGTGGGAAGATGAAATGACAAAAATTTCTCCCTTGTTGTTTTCTTTAATTATCTTTTGGAGATATTGGCCATCTATCTTTGGCTCATTTTCTTCTTTAGTGATCTCTAAGGCTTTGCTATATTCCACGGATGTGTCTTCTAATGGATCCAAATTCATTGACATGATCTGCTTCTGAGGTTGTGCTTTCCAAGGCCATTGAGCCTTGATCAACTTCCTTTAGGTTCTCCTGCTCTTTTTCTATATGTTTAAGGGAGTGACTGAAGCCAGTAAGAAATATATATGTGGTTACTTGAGGCTATCAATTGTTCTATGAGATTCGCAAGCTTCTACTAGTTGTTTTTTTTGCCTCTCTTCACTTCTTTCCTGCTTCATGGTGGGCTAGCGGATTGATGTGATGTTTGGATTATGAATTGTCTCATGTGTTGATTTTTAGCTACTTCAATATGGGATGATTTGGTAGCTACTTCTTAAAAGCATTTCTTGATGAGCATTACGTGGGGAGAGGAAATGATAGAAAGGTCTCCCTTGTTTTTTGTTTCAATGATCTTTTGGAGATCTTGGTCATCAATCTCTGGCTCATTTTATTCTTCAGTGATATCTAAGGATTCATTATATTCCATGGATATGTCTTCTAATGCATCCAAATTCATTGACTTGATATGCTTATGAGGTTGTGCTTTCCAAGGCCATTGAGCCTTGATCAACTTCCTTGGGGTTCTCCTGCTCTATTTCCACATGTTCAAGGGCAACAAATTGACTAGAAACTTCAGTTGAGTGAATTGGATTTGTGACCACCTAGGAAACCGATCCTTTTGATCCTTTATTGACAGTAGTGAAGCGAAGCCATCATGGGAGGGTTAGGGCTATGGCGTTGTGGGTTTGGGGATTGTTTGGAAGTCTATGAAAAGATGGCTATATTCATGGTATTTTCAACATCTGAAGGGTATATGCTCATATTCTAGGGTTTGGATCCACTCCTAATCTTGGAAGCTTCAGAAAATGGATTTCGACAATGGCTTGGAAACATTTATATTGGCACAGATCCTTACAAATGAGGTGTAAAGGGTTCTCTTGGTAATCTCTGAAATTTTAATGAGTTTACCCAATGTATTACCAATGCGCATTAGGGTTTCTTCTTCCCAATAATCTTGGGGAAGTAAGTAGAGTCTAACCCACACTGGAACTTCTAAAAAATCCTCTTGATTTGGGATAAAGTTAGCTTTCTAGTACCTCATGAATAAGCATGCATTATTGAATAAGTAGGACCCTTGGTTGACAATTCTCTCTCTTTCCTTTGGGTTTGAAAAAATTGCAGTAAAAAACCCTTTCGATCCTAGATTGAACTCGATTTCTCCTTTAGTCTTCCATTTATAAGCTATCCATCCTTGCAGGGCTCATTCATTTGGCCAACACCCCATGAACTTATAGATCAACGCATGGTCTCTCATGTGTTGCTTGTAAGATCCCACCTTGTTTGATGTGACCTCCAGGAAGGGGATTTCAACAACTTTCAAAAGAAAATCATTGTGTGATGACTTTTCCTTGCTTTTTGGTGTGTAAGAATCCTTCGTGGCCTCAGCTGAGGGTCGAGAGCGTTCAATCAACGTTTTATAGTTGAGCACCTCTTCATCCAATGATGTTGCAGATGATATTGGAACCTTGGTGGGGGTTGAGAATGTTGAATGTTTCAATATTGTGTTACGAAAGGAGGGAGCCCCGTCCCCTCTAGGAGACAATGCCATGGAGAAAATTAGATCTTGACAGAGGGCACCAATGTTTAGTTTTTTTTTTAGTTGATCTCTACACCCTATAGGAGGATATTCATTCCAAGGGGTGTCCCAAAAATATACCTTCCCATCTATGATTTCTTAGAAGTGATGATATGAAATGAGGGAAAATCATTTCACAATATAGTACTAGATTTTGGATACCTAGGGGAAGGATAATTTCCTTAGGATGGAAGTAGAATATACAATAGAAATAAATTTTGATTTAAAATTATGTTCCAAAGTGATCTAGGTTCCAGTATTAACCTTGATGCTAGTTTAGTTGTTAGGGCCATGTTCACGTGTTCTAGATATTTGAGACCTAATCCTACAACCCACATGGGGAGGGTTTCCTCTTACCAAGGTACAAGGCATCCTTCCTTCTCCTTTTCTACCCCAAACCTCAAAATCCATTGTTTGCACAGGAATGCACATATATAACCTTAAGCTTGAGAATAAGGACAACTAACAAATGACTTGAGGCCAAATCAATATGGAGGTAAATAAATAACATGCCGAATGTTTGCATGGTCCAATTAGAGAGGAGTAAAAACATTCAATATTTTTCTACATGAAATTAACCATAGGCTCCCAAAGAAAGCACAAAGACACCTCCAACACATCTCACCTTGCTAACATTACTATGAATGGTGTTGGGATTACTACAAATTGGGAAGCTACGCAACAAAATTAGGATTTCAATAGTGAATCAATCGTTTTACTATACAAGAAGAACATATATGAGGATTGCCATTTGTTTGTAGACATACCCATGTGGTCTCTCAACCTTGATATGTTTTTGAGTACACCCATTGTTCTTGAATTGATTTCTTCTTGACCTCAATTTGGCTTTAGCTGTGATGAGGTTTACAGGGTTCTTCATCGCCTTAGGTTAAAATTATTGTTACAGCAGTTGATGAGATTATGGATAGGTTTATGGGGTGTTAGTGGACAAATTAAGTAATCGAGAAGACTACGAATATGTTTACAAGCTATGGGTGGACAACTCAGGCAGTCAAATGTGGGTGGACAAATGAAACAATCTAACCAGAGTGTGAATAGTGTAACACCCTAGGTTTTAGAAAATTAATCCTTTTACTAAATACAATGAAAAAAAATGTAGCTTGATAACAATAGCATGGAGTTGCGTGGAGATCGACAAGGAGGTGGGGTCATTGTTGATCTGTGGACTATACCCTATTTTTTGTTGAAGAGAATGAAAAGGTGATTTTTAAAATGTAAAACTTCTCAGCCGAGAGATTGGGTGGGGAATCTAAATTCCCAATTGAGACATTGGGTGGGGAAGAGTTGTGCAAAGACTCTAAATTCTCGACCAAGAAATGTCTCCAAGAGTTTTCAAAGTTACAATTTGTCATCCAAAAAACATCTTTTGGTTGAGAAAGTTAATTGTAGCCCAAAACTCTCAATCGAGAAAATATTAGCCCAATGCGAGTCAAGCAAAAGCTTGGCCGAGAAATTTTAGTTGACTTTTTCTTAAGTGGAAAAAACTAAACAAAACAAAAAAACATTTTACAATCCTTCTCCCCACCTCATTTCAAAATGCACTACCCATCTTCATGCTTTCACCCTATAAAATGTGGAATTTGCTCTTTCTTCAAATAGAAGTCGACTACGTAAAAGCCAAAAGTCATATTAAGACTTTTATAATTAATTTTGACATGATAACTTTATTGAAATATACAATTAATTTAGTTTCTATATACAATATACAGTATATTTGAAAAGAAAAAAAAATCCATGATTTTTTCAAAAGTTTTTTTCCTTCATTTTTATTCTCATTTTCTTTCTTCTTCTTTTCTTTTTTTCCTCCACATTTTCTTTGTTATTCTTTCCCTAATTTCCCTTGTTTTTTAAAAGCTAAACATTTTGTTTATAATGATTCATTTATATTTTAATAAAATAATTTTTAAATAAATTTTTTTTATTATTTTCTTTAGGAGTAGTTATTCTTCGTTTTGGAATTTTTAATGATTTTTTTTTGTTAGAATCTAATAGTTTAATAGCTTTTTTTTTGTTAATTCTAAGTTTTGAAGTGTTTAAGTTATGCTTTTGAATGCATAAATGAATTCAACGACCACCAATACTTTGATGCTACTCATATTATACAATTTCCACAGCTAATATATGTGACTCCAAGATTTTTTAAAATTTTCCAACCAAAATTCAAATAAAACAAACAAAAACTTATACTTGAAAAAAAAAGCATAGAATATTTAAACTATTCCTTTCCTTAACTCTCTTCTTCTCCTTAAATCAAACATTTTATTTTATATAAATATAATAATTCAATTATATTATACACAAATTGACATTTATATGATTTCTACCATTATGCACTGCTTAGAAGTATTAAACCAAACATAAACATTTCGTTTCTAGATGTTTAATGATTCACTTATATTATAAAGAAATTGGCATTTCAGTCATTTCAACTCTCTTACCTTATCATCCTATTCTATTTTGATTTGAAGATGGAAAGTCCCTTTCTCTTTAGTGTAATGAGTTGTCCTAAGTTTATAAACTATATTTATCTTCATGGAAATCTACAAATATGGAATGGTTGGGTAAGGGTGAATAGTTGTTGCATTTATTATTATTTTTGAGTGGGGGCTACGAGGAAATGAGTGTAATGAGTTGTTTTAAGTTTATAAACTATATATATCTTCATGGAAATCTACAAATATGGAATGGTTGGGTAAGGGTGATTTGAAGATGGAAAGTCCCTTTCTCTTTAGTGTAATGAGTTGTTTTAAGTTTATAAACTATATCTATCTTCATGGAAATCTACAAATATGGAATGGTTGGGTAAGGGTGAATAGTTGTTGCATTTATTATTATTTTTGAGTGGGGGCTACGAGGAAATGAGTGTAATGAGTTGTTTTAAGTTTATAAACTATATTTATCTTCATGGAAATCTACAAATATGGAATGGTTGGGTAAGGGTGAATAGTTGTTGCATTTATTATTATTTTTGAGTCGGGGCTACGAGGAAATGAGGGTTAATATTAGTACACTACGTATCATAAAAGTTTATAAAAATGGTAGTTAGTATGTATTGTAGTTGTATACACCATGGATGCTAATCTTGGGTTAAGTTAGGTTAGTACGTGTTGCAGTGGTATATACTATGGATGCTACTCTTAAGTTAGGTTAGGTTACGAGGTTGTGAGGTTAAGGAATTGTTTGTTTATAAGTCATTTCTAAAAACATATTTAAAAAGTGTTGCGAGTGTTGTGAAATAGAAGTTAAGTAATAATAGCTATTATGATTTTTAATTTGCAGATTATTTTAGGAATATCTTTGAGGATGCGAACCTTTTTTTATGTTGAACTAAGTGTTATGTGTTTTACTTGGGTAAATGGTTGTGTTGGTAAAGCTGACATTGTTAAGAGAGTCGATAGGTTTTTGATGGCTGAAGATTTAAGGAATCTGATAGAAAAGTTTAGATCGTGGGCCATTTCATCAGGGGTTTCTGACCATAAGGCAATTGTTTTGCAGCTGGATTTTGGTGATTCCGACATACATTTTCCTTTTAAGTTCAATCACACCTGGCCTGAAGACTAGATTTCTGTGATTTGGTAAGAAACAAATGGTTATCTTATGATCAGACTAAAATTATGTTGCATATGCTCAAACTAGTCAAACAGATGATGTTTTTAAAAAAGGATGTGGCAAAGTGGGATAAAGAAAGAAGAAGGAAAATAAAAAAAAGACAATTCATATAAAAATAGAATTGGATTTTGTTTCGGGTAGGAAGGAAGACATTTTTTTCTCTTTTGAACTCAAGGAGAAGCTTGTTAGTCTTGAATCTAGAAAGGCTAAGATTTTAAGGCAAGAGGAAGAATCATGGAGACTAAAGAGTAGAGCAATTTTGCTATGTAGGGGGATGGCAATACCAAATTCTTCCATAGCTATGACAATCAGAGAAGGATTATCAATTCCATCTGGGAAGTTAAAACAAAAGAGGGAGCTTTAGTTAATGACGAGGTATCCATTGAAAAGGAAGAGGTTAAGTATTTCAAAGAAATTTATCAACAAAATAACTCTTTTAATTTAAAAGATCAGATGAAGGTTCTGAAACACTATCAAAAATTATTTTTGAAGAAGAAGGACACATTGTTGGGTCTAAAGTTGGTTTGGAAGAGGTAAAATCGGTCGTAACAAGTTTTTCAAATGCAAAAAACCTAGGACCTTATGGTTGGACAGTGGAGTTCTTTCTTCATTTTTATGACTTGGTCGGACAAGATTTGGTTGATGCAATTGAAGATTCAAGAAAAAAGGGGTATGTTGATGATAATATGAATTCTCCTTTCATTGTTTTGATCCCTAATACGGATAAACCATAATATTTCAATGACTATAGTCCCATATCACTATGTAATTTGATTTATAAAGTCATTACAAAGGTCATTGCGAATAGGATCAAGCCTATTTTGGAGAAGAAGTTTTCAAAAGAACAATTTGGTTTTTGATCCAACTAGCATATTCTTGATGCTCTGGGAGTAGCACAAGAATGTCTCCATACCATAAATCAAAGAAAATGCAAGCTTGTATCCTTAAAATGGATATGATCAAAGCCTATGATCAGGTTGACTGGTCTTTTTTAAAATTTGTTTTGATTCAAATTGGTCTTCTAGCATAGGTTACAAATTGGATTATGGCATGTGTCACTTTAGCTAATTTTACAATTTTAGTGAATGGTTCTCCAAAAAAAATTTCAAGTCAAGAAGAGGTCTTCGACAGGGGTATCCTCTGTCCCCATTTTTGTTTCTCCTTGCCATTGAGAGTCTGAACAGACTTATCATCTCAACCAAACAAGAAAAGCTCTTTCAAGGTATCAAAATATATCAAGCTTTATCTATTACACACCTGTTATTTGTCGATGATGTTCTTATATTTGGTAAAGGATCTCCGGAAGAATGGACTTTCTTATGGGACAATATTTTTTTTTGTTCATCCTCGGGGACGACTGTTAGTACTAAAAAATCAATGTTTCTTCATTTCAGTTTTGATCCAGGGATTAGGGAACAAATTGGTCAACTTTATCCATATAAAATGGAAGATTTAGATGTTGGTTTTAAATACCTGGGCTACTACTTAAAGCCAAAATCCTATAGAAAATAGGATCAGAAATGGTTAATTTAGAAACTGGAAAGAAAGGATTGGTAACTAGGCATTCAAGTATCTACCATTAGGTGGAAGACTTATATTGGTGAAATCGGTCCTTGAGAGTATCCTGGTGTACTGTATTTCACTTTCTATGATTCCCTCCTTTGTTCTTGTGGCAATAAGACAAAGAATATTTCAGCTCCTTTGGGCAGACAATCTACGAAACAAAAAATTCCATCTTTCTTTGTGGGAAAGCTTATCACTTCCTAAAAATATGGGAGGCTAGGGATTAAAACATTTAGGTTGGTTAAGTTTGGATCTGAGTATGAATTAAAGTCTTTAGTGTTGTATTACTGGGGAAGGACTATGGAGTTTGGTGATCAAATCCAAGTATTCAGAAGCCTAATAAGAATGTATCTAATGCTTCGATTACCAAGAAAAATCCGAGTGAATTTTATTCTTTTATGAGTAAAATTTTTTCATGGAAGATAGGTAGTGGCACTCAGGTGTCTTTGGGCATTAACGCATTCATTAGTGATGAGGGTAATTATGATTTATCTGATTCTCTTTTATTTCTGCTTCATAGTAAAAATCTCCATGTTCTTGCTCAAGTTAGGAGAAGAATTTGGTTTGATGAAGATCTTCCATATTGGATAACTGCAAGAGATCTGGATCTAACTAGTATATTAGCAATTGAATGGGATAACTATGTAATACTTCTTAATAGAGCATGTATCTTTTTTAGGAATGAAGAGGACAAGATAGTTTGGGATTGGTGAAATTCTAATGGGATAGTTTATGCAAAGAAGGCTTATGAAGCCATTTCATCTACAACTTTTTCAATTACTCCTAAATGGTGGGTCAATTAATTGTGGAAGTGGAGAATTCCTTCGAAGATAAAGTGTTTGATGTGATTGTTCCTTTAAAACAAAATCCTTACATGGGACAACTTAACAAAAAAGGGGATTCAAAGGCCTAGATATGTATGTTCTATGCAAAAGTGAGACGTAATCCATCTCTCATATTCTTCTTAATTGCAGTTTTATCAGGGTGATATGGGAAGAGATGTGCAAAATCTTGACCTTTTAGTATAATTGGGATGCACTTGATCTACAAGCTTGTATTTACAGTTGGTTTCATGGCAATGTAAAGTTTAAATAACTCCCCTTATTCATCGTTTGGGAAGTTTGGAGGGACCAAAACTATTTTTATCTTTGAAAATATTATCCCCTCTATTTATATGGTTTGTTCAAGAACTATTTATAGTTTCATGGTTTACTTCGAAGAGAAGAAGGCTTCAAAGACAAGGATCCTTAACAAGCCTTTTTTGGTTGATATCATTTTTTATGTTCTTTTGATGGAGCAGAGAAAAATGGTCTATGTGGTCTTGGTATGACTTTAAGTATTAAAGCTTCTCGTGTTATCAAGATGTGTATGGAGGGTGGTTTCCAGGATAATACTAAAGAAAATCTCATAGCTCTTTTGTGCCTTCTTTTGTTTGATAAGAGAAGAGGTATTGGAAAATTACAGGTCATGGGAGATTCTAAGGTTGTCATTGACTGGGTAAGTGGTTTTTTTTATATGAATTTCCTTGCAATTGATCAATGGATTAAAAGGGTTAGAGATCAGATAAATATTTTTTTGATATCGCCTTCAAGCATATCCATAAGGAATTTAACATGGACACATATTTCCTCTCAAAAAAGGATGTTAGGGTTATGGACGATCTTTTACATTTTGAAGAGTTTGTTGATGAACTCTTGATTGATGCTCATTCTATCTCTATTTTTTAGATCCTTTTGCACTGATAGGATTTTTATGTGTGAAGTTTTCTTTTGGCATAGTTGGTTTTTTTGTGGGTCTGTAACAGATTGAAGTGAAAGATGGTTGGGGGGCGGATGAAAAGATTCTTGGGTTTTTTGCAATACATGTTGTTGTTATTTGTAGCTTTTGCAATGTTGCTTTTGGATGGGTAAACAATTCTTTTAACGTCATCTCAATGCTATCCTTTTTCATCTGACGAAGACTGATGTAACTTTGATTCATATAGATAACAAGTTACTTAAACTATATATATATACAAGTTTCATAATTAAAATTAATAATTTTTGGAAAAAAAATCCTTTAGAGTCTAGGTTGATTTTTTTTAATTGATTCTTTTAAAATCATTTCAATTTTCATCAATTTAATAAAATAAATTGTACATTTTCCGATCATCGCTTAATTTATAGTTTTTTTTGTTACTATAGTTTTTTTCCTTTTTTCCAAGATGGATGATGATGAGGGTGACTTGGAAGAATCATAGAGTATTGAAAATTGCTTAACTTATATGTTACATTAAATTTTTAGTTAATTTAACTTATTTATTATATTTTTATAAAGTGAAGAAGACGAGGTTTTAGAAGATGACGACATAATTGATAACAATTCAATCATTATTTAATGTTTAACTGATTTCAATTCCTTATCTCTATACATGTTTTTTCGTGCAATGTTTTATAAAAAGTTGATATAATATCCTCATGTGACACTATATTATAGGAAGAAAAAAATTAAATGGTTATTTTACGATTCAATAGACAATTTCATCATCGGTGTGTTTATATATTGGTTCAAGGAGATAATATATATATATTGAAATGTGTTTATATATACATTATTTTTGCTTCTATTTTGTGAGAGTGAGTGAATGTTATTTTATTAAAATTTTATAAATGTGTTTATGGATACATGATTTTTTGTTCTCATAGTGTGATATTGACTTATTTATATGTATATGGTTTTTCTCTCATGATTAGTACATTGTAAAATATTTACTTTTAATTGAATAAATCACATAAAATACTCAAAGTGCTTTTTCATTATTCATGGATGGTAAACAAGGTAAAGCATTAGCCCTTATTACCAAACATAACCCCAAAGAGATCAAGAGAGTCAAACCTATGACCTTTTCAACTTTGAAGGGAGATATCTCACGTTCAACTCATGGCCACTTGAGTTAACCTTTAGAGCTATGTTGTAAAATAGACTTCACTCATAATCAATCTCATTCATTTTAAAATATTATAAAAGTAATAATCAATCACTAAATATAAATGCTAATTATAAAATAATTAATAATTAAAACTAATTAAATAATCAATAATAATTAAATTTATAAAACTAGATAAATCATTACTAATATTAACATTGAAACCCTGATAAAAAAAACAACACACTTTTGATGCACAAAGGACCTAAACCTTGATAAAAAAACAACACACTTCCAGGTGCAATAAATTCCACATTTATAGCTTTGATTCCTAAGAAATCCTCCCCTAAGGATTTTGGTGACTTCTGCCCCTTCTCGTTATGTAACTTTGTTTACAAACTAATATCAAAGATAATTGCTACACAACTCAAGCCCGTTTTATCAACCTACATCTGTCCTGAACAATTCGGATTTCTGGAGAAAAGATAGATCTCAGAAGCAAAAGTGTTGCATAAGAAGTCTTCCATAGCATTAAGAAAAGGAATTAGAAAGCATTATCCCTCCAGCTGGAGTTAAACAAATCTTACAATAGTGTTCAATGGGGTTTCCTCAGGCTTATACTTATCCAGATCGGTCTTCCATATAGGGTCATGAAATGGATCATGGCCCGTGTCTCTTCGATTTCCTTCGTTGTACATGTTAAAGGAAGCCCCACCAATTTTTTCTCGGATTGTAGGGGGTTGCGACAGGGGTAACCCCTTTCACCTTTACTCTTCTTACTAGCAATTGAAGGTCTCAGTAGATTGATTAACAAATCAAGATCTAAAGGCAAAGCTAAAGGAATAATGTTTGGAAGTAATCTTTTTGTATCCCATCTCCTATTTGTTGATGATATCATGATCTTTGGCATAGATTTTCCTTTAGAGTGGCGCAGTTATCATGACTTGATCAATAAATTCTGTAGTGTATAAGGGATGTCCATAAACCTCCATAAATATATTATTCTAGAGAATAGTGTTGGTTTAGTCGAAATCTCTTAAATCATAGCACTCTTTCAGGTTCAAGTGGTTCCTTTATCCTCAAGTACAAAATACCTTAGTTATTTAATTAAGCCTAATGGATACAAAGATGGATATTGGATCTAGATGTTGAAACATTTTGATTAGCGCATCAAGCACTGGTGCTAGTGTTGGATTTCTCTCGGTGGGTGGTTGATTTTGGCCGAATCGGTCTTGGAAAAATTAACTGTTTATTGGCTCTCGTAGAGTAAATTTCCAAGATTTGTTTTAAACAAAATAAGAAAAAAAGATTTCCAAATTCCTATGGACAAGCAATTAGGCTAATACAAAATTTCATTTAGTCAAATGGGAAGTCCTTTCCCATCCAAAAGATAAGGGGGGATGTGCTCTGAAAATTTTGTTCATGTTCTCAAAGGCTCTGCGGGCTAGGAGTCTTTGGTTGGCCATTTTTGGCAGTAGCCTGTGGAGTAGAGTGTTACAAGCAAAATATTTAAAGAATTATACTCCGGTGCTATGGATATGCTGCAGCAATAAACCATAGAAAGGAGTCTTTAATTTTTGGTTCAGTCTTATAGAATCTTTTGATGTTTTTGGGAATTGGATTGCATAGGCTCCTGGAAATGGCCGATATATCTATATTGGGGAAGATCCTATTATCGGTGGACCTTTAAACTTTAAGCTGAAAATTCATCTATTACAGTTACTTCACGCAAATGAACTTTTCACCCTAATCATGTAACAAAACCTCTATCCACACTTGGGGAACCACATGGCTGGGTTACTGCTTCACAATTGGGATTAAGAGGAAACATGGGAAAATAATGGTTTGAGTACATTCGAGGACAGCAAAAAGGTTATATAGTCCTTGAATATTGTTTAGATGTTCTCAAATGGTCCTTCAACAAGCGATCGGGCGAATTGACAACTAAAATTGCATATTTGCAGATGATTGAGGGGATTTTGATTGAAAAGAAATGGTGGCAAAAATCCCTTTGGCTTTGGAATGCGCTTTACAAAATTGTCATCTTCTCATGGATTGCACTAGAAAATTGTCTTCTCTCTTGGGATAACCTCATTAAAAGAGGTATGAGTGGACCTAACTTTTGTATCCTTTGCGGCTCAGATGAAGAAACAATCTATAATTTACAGGTTTCTTGTCTTTTTTCCAAGTTTATATGGAAGCATGTAGCCAACTCTTTAAATTGCTCAGGTAGTTGGAATGGGAACACACTATCTGAATGTTTCCTATCTTGGAAAGATCGTGTTCTAGATTGGAAGTCCCTGGCCTGTTTTATCTCTTGGGAAATTTGGAAAGGAATGAATACAAGAATTTTTGAAAACTCCATTGTCGATGCAATATCCATTAGTTCCAGGGGCATGGCAACCTTCAAAGAGTTCATCGCTGATAAGAAAATTGTGCCTTTGTTACCCATCAAAGAACATCCTGTGGTTCCTATCCCAACATACAAAATCATTGGGTTTTTTTTGATGGATCGTCTCAACATGACTCCTCCTGTTGTGGTGCTAGAGCTGTAGTTCTGATGGAACACTCTAGAATGTATAGACTTTGGATGTGTTGCGGTATAGGCTCGAACACCAAGGGTGAACTTTTATCATTATGGCTCCTTTTGCACTCCTCCCAACTCCACGACCTGGATGGTATTAGGATTTTTGGTAATTCGAAGATTATTATCGATTGGGCATCAAATGTTCATGACATCAAAACACTACATCTTTCGGCTTGGTTGAAACATACAAGGTCGTTGATTTTCCATTTCAAGGACATTTCCTTTTTGCATGTTTACATGAAGCAAAATTAGCTGGCTGATTCCCTCTCTAAGAGGGCCCTTTTGGTGGAGGAAGGTTTTTTCTTCTTTGAACTCTGGGAGAATGGCTCCCTCTCCTCCGAGGGAAGTTATCAGACCTTTTTTACATAATTCCTAGTGGTTTTGGGCAGTGCTTTACTTGACATTGGTTAGTCCTTATCTATGTTGATGAGCCTAGGTCTATGGGTTGGCTCATCTCTTTTTTCTTATTTTATTTGACTATTGTCTTGTTTTTTTGGCTTTTGACATATCTACTAACCTGCTTTTTGTCTAGAAAATGACACTGTATCTATTATTTATACATACTTTAATATAGTATAGTTGTTTTATTTTTATTTGTAAACAACATACATTTGCTTTTGATATAGAAAATGACATTATATCTATTATTTATACATACTTTATTATAGTATGGTTGTTTTATTTTTATTTTTAAACAACATACTTTTGCTTTTGATACACAAAGGACCTAAATAGATGCCAATACAACAAAAGGTAAATGATAATGACACAAGACTAGCTCTACATGACTCAAAAGTAATGTGATATGACACTAATACAACATAATGGTGAATCTAAGCAATACTAATATGACCTAAGATGACTAATTTTTTATTGTTTAAAAAAAAAAAAATTAAATGTGGTTCACCATTTGTTAGAGGGCTACTCCATGGAAAATCCCAATACCTGATATTCAAACTGAATCAAGGTATGGCCAGCTCATCATTCACAACATTTATTACAAAGGGGCTCCACAAGAGCATCATGTCACTTACAAGACTAGAACATGGGTGGGGAGGGTAACATTCATTCCTCCCAACCACCCAAGCTACACCCATTTGACCACCCAAGCTAAGATGACTAATTTTTTATTGTTATTGACATTATAACGACTCTAGTGCAAATCACATTCAATAACATAACAATGCCTAATGTGCAATAGCAATGCCCAAATCAATGCCCCCAAAATGCTACTACCACACAAACAACATGCATGAGATGCAAAATCGATGCAATAATGACTCCATGAGTGGTTAAAAAAATGACATCAAAAAATATATTATGATGATAAATAAAGTTGTGCATTGATATTCTTGTCAATAACGCAATGCCTTGTAGAGTGCACATCGAATTAAAAGATAGGAATGACACAAATCCTAACATTACTTATTACATTGTCCATAGTTTAGTATTTTTTTGAAAAAAAATGTATTGAAAGATTGATGCTAATTATGATACTACAACCCTATATATTATAGTAATATATAGATTTGATTTCTTATGAATTTCGACATCTCTACTATGTACGTATGCATTTCTTAGTTTCGTTAACCATTACATTTCATTTCAACATCTTTTGCATTTAATTCTTCCTTATAGATACTTACCTCAAATTTCATATTTTGCATTTAATTCTTCTAATTTCATATTTTGTATTTAATTCTTCTGGGTAGATATTTACCTCAAATTTCATAGTATTTTAGAAGGTATTGAGAATTCATAGTATAATCAAATCCATTAAAAAACTTTTAATTGTACAAATGTATAGATGTTTTTTTAAGAATGTTTTAACCAATAAAAATTTCCCATAACAACCAATAAAGCTATAATGCAACCTTTCAACATAATTATCGGGAAAGGAACACTATAGCAGGCTATATATTAAAAAGGGTTTTGTTGCTTAAAGAAGGGGTTTGGCATAGGTGGGAGAGAATGAATGACTATAAACATATTTCCATGTTTTTATGATGCCTGTCTTTTTAGGGCTTTTTGACAGTTAATTTATTTGTATATATAAATGCATGTATACAATTTTCTAGCTATAATTATAAAACCAATTCAACTAAAAAAAGTCTTACAAAATCTCCATAATATACAATTTGTTTACAACAATAATAAGCTGACTTTTCTGTTTAGAGAAAAAACCAACAAATCTATCTACTACATCTTTTAAAAGTTGGGAATTAACTTACTTTTTCGTCAATTTCTTTTTCCTTTTTCCTTAATGAATATGATACATATTTTTACAACTTTTAAAAATAACTAACAAAAATTTACATTAAATGTTAGTAAATAACCAACAAAAATTTATGATAAACTTTGAAATGTTGATTAATTTAACAAATTATATTCAATAAAATAATATTGTCAATTTTTACAACTAAAAATAATCAACAAAAATTTACAATAAAAATAGCTATAATTCCAGAGGTTGATAAAATTTACATTGAGAATTAAGTATTGGTTAATTAATTTATATTCAGCAAAATAATATTTCTATTAAGTCATGTATTTCCCACAACTTTACAATTGCACACTTTATGGCATATAGACTTTTTAATTGCAAATCCACACTTTATGGCATATGGACTTTAAATTGAAAATCCAATGCATTTTTATAGTGGAATTTTCCCAAGTCAAACGTTATGTGATGTCCATATATCACTTCTTCCAATTCAAAAATATTGTTTATTGCCCTTTTTGTTTTAAGGGAATATTGATTTCCTCTAAATCAAATTCTAAAATATTTTATGGAATTCCTCAAAATAGCTATGATATTCTCTATGGTTGTCTTTTGTTACTAAGATTTTTGATAATTTAACCAACATCACAATTGATTTTTATAAATAAATATGGAATTTCTAATATTTTTTAAATAATATATATATAATTTGATTTCCATCTTTTTACTAACTTTTTTATATATTTTTTTGATAATTTAATGATTTACTTATGTTTTTTAATAAGAAAATGTGTAGTTTCTTGATATTTATTGAATTAAAGTAACAATATACATATCAATGATATTAAGTATCGTATCCAACAAATATCCACAAACAGTGCTCATCAGAAGGAGCATCCAAAACAAGCTCCCACCCTAAGAAAATACTCCCGCCGGTACAAGATAGCAGCATCAAAAGTAGACTAGAAAACAATGCTCAACAAAAAGGAGCATCCAAAACAAACTCGTTGCCTCAGTAATAACTTTGGCCAATACAAGTTAACAGCTTCAAAAGTAGACTCCAAAGGCACTACATCATAGCAACGATAAAAAAAGAGAACTCCAGCTCTACTTGAATCCTCCAATCTATATAGACCACAAAATGAGTGCAGATGGCCTATCAAAGGAAGCACTTGGGGCAAGTCGTAGAACCCAAAAGAGTTGAATCATTCGCTCTATCAAAGAAGGATACTGACCATTCTAGGGTCAGTGTCTTTGAGTAAAGCACTCAAAATACAAAAATGAGTTATTCAAAAGAACTGAAGAGAACCAACCCCCAATTCCTTCTCCCTCCAAAAATTCCAAGAAGGACAGGAAACATGATTCCAATAAAAGTGCTTCTTAGAAAGTCCATCAGCACTCATATTGTGCTCCCTATAAACATGCTAGAAATTTATAAAGAGAAATAATTTTTTAATAGCTTCAATTTGAGCAAACCAATGCATCGAGTCTAAAACCATAAGTCCAACACTGAATTTGCCCAATTGATAATGACTTTGGAATCCCCATAGATATGTAAATTAGGAGTCCCAATTGATTCAACAAATTTCCAAAGAGTCCAGAGCGCAAACAACTCATCTCTTGTATTGGTGCTAGCCCCACAACCCAATTTTAAATGAAAGAGGTGTGAGCGACTAATGTAGAGAATAATACCTACACCTCCCTTACCTTGTCAAGTTGCACCGTCAAAGAAACCTGTTGGATAATTGATAACATGAGCCGTTCCAATAGCTCGTAACGGTTTTGTAGAGCAAGCTACATGATAAGTTTTATAAAGTTCAAGAGTACTGAAACATACTGACCTTGTATTTGGATCATGATCCTTGAAGATGCACCTGTTACGTGCAATCCATATATTCCAGATATAAAAGATAGGTAGATATAACAATTTATGTTCATGCTCGATCCAACGATTCAAATTTTCCAGTAAAGTGTGTTCCTTCCATTCAATATTTGTTTTTAAGAAAGAAGCGAGAGAGGCTCTCATTGTCCGAGAAAAAGGACAAACAAAAAATATATGGTCCACAAATTCCTCCTTTGAATTACATAAGCAACATCTGCTAGGACCATTCCAACCCCTCCGAACCAAATTTTCCCAGGTGCTTATACGATTATCAACGCAAATCTAGATAAAACATTTAAGCTTTAAATCGAAATGTGCCAAAGCCAAAGGTGTTGGTACCACCAACCTTTTAAAATTTTCAAATTAGATGTAACAATAAGTTCATACGCAAGTTTTGCTGAGACTTCACCATTTTCAGTATTGTACATCCACAACAATTTATCCTCATGGTATGTAAGTCTAATACCCCCATGGGATAAACCTCTAATAAAACATGACCATTCATCCTTCCAAGGTCCGTCCATCTCCAGGTCATCCACAATCAACTAGTAGGAAGTAGAAATAATACCCTCACCCAAATTGCGAGCCTAATTGAGAGAATTAATTCCATAATCATTTAAGTATGAAAGTAGTTTGTCTTCAATCCAACAATTGGATCAGTTCCTAACTTAATAGAACATCCATCACCAAATTTCCATCCCAGTACTCTATTGATCCAAGAGAACGCCCTGATAAAGCCATTCCAGTAATGTGATGTACACTGAATAGACTTCACTTGCATTCGAAGCTAGCTTTCAATAGATTTTTTTTTAAGATATTTTGCCTGTATCACGTGGTTCCAAATACCATTGCTACTGAGCACAAGCCACATGCTCTTGAGCTGAAGTGAGATACTGAACCATTTCAAGTTTTTTTTATATTCCAACCCCCCAAAGCAAAAGGCCTTGAGATGGTTTTCCAATCGACTAAATGCAACTTGCGCATGTTAACTGAGCCACCCCAAAGAAAGGTAAACATATACTGCCGGATTCTTCTTAAAATAGATTTTGGTATCCTAGCCAGAGAGAATCAATATATTGGAATGCCGCTCAAAACCGATATGACAAGAATTAGTCTACCACCCAAAGATAAGTACCTATAGGACCAATTACCAAGTCTTCTTTCAAAGTTTTTGATAATCCACCACCACTCATTCAAATCATACATCAAAGGTTTTAGCCAATATCCCAAGTACTTAAATCCTTTTTCAATAGGCTCCATTTTGTAAGGGACTATAGCTCCAATGTTGTTGATCACTTCCTCTTTTCAGTCATTGCAGAGAAAGGAAGATTTTTTCAAACTGATACTCATCCCTGTTTGGTCACCCAAATGTCGTATTTTCATCCTATTTTTCCTTCACCATTCCTCGTGCTCATCCCTATTCACCACTCCATTAACCATTCCTTATGACATTTTGCTAAACAAATATGAGTTGCCTTATATTTTCCAAATTAGTTTATTTTTAAGTATTTTAAGAGAATTTGTGATTAAATATTAGAAAATTAACATGTTTTCATTTATATTTCAAAGTTGTGTGAGCTTTGTGATGTGTAGGAGTATTTGAATATTTTCAACAAATGGATTATTCAAAAGCTTCTCAAATATTTCCTCCACCTTTTCAAGATTTGGAGATAATTATTCAAGATAATTCCAAAGAGGAATATCATGAGAGAATTTGTGAGGATTTGAAGGGATACATATTTTGTAATTATGGAAAATAGGTTGAGAGAAAAGTGGATCTATATTTCAAAACATTCATGTATAAATAAGAGGGTTTTCTCTTCATTTGGGAAGAGGCCTCTTTAGTGGTGTGGAAGTAGAGAAATAATGTATGTCTTTTAGAGTTAGTCATGGATTTGAGATTTGATAATTATGTAATAGATTGATACGAGTATTTTCATTTCTCCATGTTGATCTTGATTTCTTTAGTAGTGTTTATTTTGTGTGAGCTCACATGTCACATGTTGATTATTTTGGATTAGTTTATTTCATGCAATTCTATGCCTTAGTTAAATTTATGTTATGCAATTTCATGCTTTCATAGATTAAATTTACTTTCATGCAATTTCCTGCTTTCGTAAACTAGGTTCAATTTCAGTCGCATGTGTGTTTCCTTTTCAAGCATTAGAATAGGTTAATGTCACTCAGATCTTGCATATATTTTGCTTGTGCCTCTAAGTTTACGCTCTTCCCAGATTGACAATTTATGTCGAAATAACTATCATATATTTCGCTTGACATTTTGGCATCGTTGTCAAGGAGGTGCTAAAAGGGGATTAGAGTTTAGATAGATAGGTTGTTTTTTTATATTACACAACAAGGGGGAGGGGAAACGATAAGACATAAGGACGACTTCACTATGGAATTTCTGTCGTGTAATAGACAGACGAATCCACTTTAGTGGGTCAACCCAAAGCCTTATTTTTCTCACAAGCATGTTTATTTTTATGCAAAGGGTTTCTTTTCCCTCCAAGAGCGTTCTTTCATTTTCTGCAAATGTGAGTTTGTTTTTATGCCAATTTTCCTTTTTCATTTATATTTTTGTAGTGTAAAGTTTGGATTGTGAATTAGTTTATGCTTTCTTACTGGTTTACTTTTGATTTTGTACATGTTCATCTTTGGTTTTGTACTGTTTTTGCGCTTTTCATGTACTTGTTTTTCATTTCTTTAGCATTTGATTTGATTTCGATAAAATGATTTTACGGCAAGCATAAGTCTAGATCAGCTCACTTGGATCCTAGCAAAAGCCATGATCTCCTCTTCTCAAAAAGAGGAGATCTTGATAGCAGCCAAAGATATAATCACTCATCTTGACGCAAACAAAGAAGAATTGACATTCGAAGAATTGTGCATATCAAATGAGGAACACCTATTCGAACATGAGATTGAGGGGGATGAAGAATGGATCTCGGGTGATCAAAATCATGAAGAATATCATGCAAACGAAAGCTGCATTGAACAATGTTTTCATGTAAGTACTAAGGTAGATCAGTTTTGTTTTGTTTCTACTTTGTTCAATTATATTTTCAACAGTTAAATTTGTATATTCGTGTACATCATATATTTCATTTTGAAAAATTGAATTTGAATTTCTATTTACTTTTGTTACATAGATGGTTACATTGGCAAATTCATTACACTTAGATGTTTGTAAATTCTAATTAACCTAGAGTAGGTAGGTTTTAATTTTGAATAAGTGTGCCTAATTTAAATTCACAAAATAGAATGTTTTAGAAAATATTTTAAAAAATAATGACAATAAATGTTTATTTTAAGGAATTTCATTTCTAGTTTTGTTAGGAATTAAAAAAAAAATGCATTATTTTCTTTTAAATTTAGGAACCAAAAAAAAAATATTTAATCTCTTTTCAATTAAACTACTTGTTTCTGAAAAAACTTTCAACTTTTAGTTTTGCTAGGAATTCAAAATTTTAATTATCTAAAAATTGGAATAAATTGTAAAAAATTTTAATTTGTTATATATTGATGAAATTTTCTATTTTCAGGAAAGAAGCTAAATTTGATTGTATGTAAATTTAAATTGCATAGGAATTCTTTTTGTGTACATAAATAAACAAAATTAAAAAATATTAAAAAATAATAAATTTAAAAACTGAAAAAAAAAAAAAAAACATTAAAAATAAAAAAAGTACAAAACACATAAAAAAAATATAAAACTTGAAAAAAAAAACACTTTCCCTGCACATGTAATATATATGTCAACCTTCGAATACGTGCAAAAATAACCACCATTTTTTAGCCTCTTGAACAAAGAATCAATAGTTGAGGATGAAGCTTCTTTGTAAAAAAAATTGCTCGGCTATGCGTTCTTGGCACCTGAAGGTTCCTCTATAAGTTTTTGGCGAACTACTTGGTGGGCCACAGAGTGCCCCATTCGCCTATACAAGAGGTGTATGTTGCAGGACAATATTCATTTGGATGCAACAACTATGTCGCTATACCTCTCATTGGTTTCGTCACAAGCTTTCTCACCAAAACGCTAATCAAAGATAAAACAAATGATGCTGGAGTAGGCGGGCACTGGTACCATAAAAGATTCTTTGAATACCAATCTAGCTCCATCCTCTTCATAACCTAAAATTCCAGAGGCTCTTTTTCCTCAAAAAGCAGGTTGTCGTTTTGGAGTTACCAGAGTTCAAATCCAATTTGAGCTGTTCTGTTTGGAGTCCTTAGGTTATATGTTCAAATCATGAATCTGAGAATCTCCATATATTTTTGGTTTGCGTCGAAATAGAACGGCTAACAGAAACAATGCGTATGGGGAGGGGCGGTTATGATTTCAAAACATATTCACGTTTACGGTTGAGTGGTGTTACCAAGATCTCCATAAACAACAAGAATCAACCCCAAGTTGACACTATGTGTTTTGTATGCATGAGAATCAAAATAACAGGGATAGAGATTCTTATGGATTTTCCTCCCTGAATCTTGTTATTCTTTCTAGTTTGCCGACTTCATGCAAGGAGTTTGCAGGTTTGAGAAATTGGTTTCCCCCACGAATTTGTGACAACATATGTTACATACCCCAAGAAATCCAGTGAGATTAAGTTTGCAGGGTTATATACGTTGATCTATTGCCGTTCAGAAGAGCCAAACGACTGAAACCGAGCTGGAGAAATGAGAGGAGAAGAATTTGAGAGTAAATCAAACTACAATTTGGATTGATCAATAATATATCGTGGTTTCCCTAAGGATCCAAGAGAGAGGTGTGGACCGTATTCAATGCGTAACAAAGGTTGGATATATTTACGTCTCCCATCTAGCGATTCCAAAAATACGAAGAGAAACATCAAACTCATGGCTGTAGTAATAGTTGACCGCCAAATGCTACTTCTTTTCAATTATCTACCCTACCAAGTTGCAAGTGGTAATATTTCATGGTCAGATCCCGACCGTTCTGTTCCATCCACAATGTCCTTCAGAATGTCCATTGCATCTTCAGGAATGGGAGTTGTAGATGAATGCGCCTCGAGTTGATCGAATTGTCATGAAGGAGGATGATTTCATGAGCTGCGATAAGGAAAGTCATATGGATTCAATTGAGCTTGTTCACGGGTTTACTCCACAACAGCTATTTCGGGCTCATGCCCTTTGTTTTAGTTTGATCATGGGTTGATCCCAGGTACTTCCTTATCCTTCTCAAAGGAACTACAAGCTATGCCAAAGCATACTATGTTGGGTCAAGAGTTTTCTTTGATCTCATATACCCCTGCCGTATATGCTTATTTACTTTGAGTGACATCTGCTTTAACTTAAAATTGAATCTGCCTCTATTACTTGCCTTGCTCTCGCGCTTCTTCTGGTTCTTCGAGATAGCCCATTGTTATGCTTTCTATTTGCAGTACCGAGGTTTATCATAATTAAATACTAGAGGTGCACTAGCAATTGAGGTCTATTCGATTGAAATTTCTCCATTTGATCTTGTACTTAATGGTTTCCCTTTTGCAAATCTTTTTCACACTGACCTTTTAGAATGCTCTCAAACTCTAGCGCCGCCTTATCTTATAGACGATGGATTTATAGGTCATGACGAAGAGGAATATGAAGAAAGTTCTTTGCCTTCCCACACCAGTTAGTAGTCTTCCCCTCACTTTCATGCGGTGCGGTCCTGGTAATCGGGACCTTTCTAAAAAAATAATCCTTGCCTTTAACCCTGATGAAAGGACGGCAGAGAGAGGAGAGGGGTCTTAATAACAAGTGAGTCCAAGGACCAAGGAAATAAGTTGACTACTTACTATTGCTTGCTACTTTGGTGTACTCAGTCGAATGGGGGAGTTGGAGTCGTTTGAAATGGTGGGGATAATGAAAATTAATTGATCAAATCTAGATGAGTAAAGTTGTTCGGAGCTAAATCTAAGTCAACGTCATTGTAACAACACTCAGATGGGACCTACAACACTTTTGTTGGCATCGACAAGAGAACTCGGTCAAAGTCTTTGCCCAAGGAGGTTCGCAAGATAGCTGGTGATCTGGCTATTGATGAGCTAATTGTAAATAATTCCATTACTCAGTATGTTGTAGTAGTTGTTCCAATGGAGAAACAAAGAAGAGTGGAACAAATTCTTCGGGGACAGGATGCCAGGGTCGGTGCTCAATTCTTACTGAATTAGTCTATTTCTGAAGAATGTTTCTCTTTATTATTGAAACTTCAATTCTTAAAATCAATTTCAGGGTCAACCTGTTTCGATGTGTGAATCTATCATTTTCTGTGTGTTTATAATTAATTTTCTTTCCGTATGAAACTGGTGGGTGATCGAAGTATGGATGAGTTTAATTTCTGTGTGACACAATCACCAATACTTGGTTTTTTTTTCTTTTTTCTATGACTGTTAAGATTAATTTGAGAAGTCATTTATAATGAGAAAAAGAACCTATAGGCTGCCTCACCAGTAGAAAGTTGACAGGACTCCAACCTTCAAGTATGCTGGCCCCAGGGAATACAATCCCATCTAGTAGTAATGATAAACAACTGAAACGAGTAATCAAATTCTTGGCCAGAGAAGCGTCCGAGAGTTAGTTTCCCAGATTGACCCTAGTGAGAAGCTATCGTTCTTTGCTTGGAATATTATAAGACTGGCATGTTTCATTCCTACGCTTTCTGGATAAAAGGTTTTGTATCTTTCTAAATTGTTTACATTCAGAGTCTCATATTTTGTTGACAATTTATCATGTGGCTACACAGAAACGATTCTTTACAGTCGTAGTGGAACTTTGTTACAACTTTGACAACATCAACCATCAGTTGTTTGGACATATTTCTATCTGATTGGTTAATTGCTTGTATCATGCGTCTGAGTAGAGAAATCCTTCAGCTATCCATTTTCTTTGCAAATGTATATGTATCCTGGGTACTAGATGATATTTTGGAGATAGCATCTAGGGCTTCATATATCATCCTAGCATGGAACTTTTGCACGAATGATATGAGCATATAGTTGTTGGCAATAAGCTTCGGAGCTGGTGACTGTCCAGGGCAATATAACATTTGTAAACGAAGACATCCCTTTTGATGGATTTGTCTTCTGTGAGATCTTGAATGGCGTGGTTCTCTTGTCAATGGTCAACTTTGTAAAAAAAACAATAATTTAGAAAATCCTCAAAAACATTTTTTTTGGCTTTCTTGTTTTGTAAATAATTAAAAAAAAAAATATTTTATTTGTTTTATTGAAAAAAAAAACATAACAAAGTTAAAAGTTAACACATAGAAATATTATGTTTGTTCTCATTTTTTTTAAACAAAGAAAAAAATAAAAAAAAGCTTCAAAAACAATTGAAAAAAAATTAAAAATTTTATTTTATTTTGCAAATGAACTTAAAATCTTCTCAAAACCAAAATTTCACGCTTGATCCATATTTTGCACTAACTTGTTTTCGTAAGTCACGCCAAAACAGGTTTTGACGAAGAGGAATGCTTAAGACGTGTTACTGTGTTCAAGAATAAAATACATTGCATTCATTTTCTTTGATTTGCTTTGTTAAGCAAATATTTTCTGCATTTTATATTTTTTTCAACACTCTCACAAGTTTGTTACATGAAAATGCTGACATTTTTACAGGTTCTAATCCAATCAAAGAAGCTTTGTACATGCAGATGCGATTTTCAAGAATCACATAAACCGTTCAGAAAAACTATGCTTCGTTAAAACAACTTGAAGGGGTTAAGTTTTCTATTGAACTTGTCATGACATCTCATTGCCATAAGAAAAATTTTCAGAAACCATTCACATCATAACATGATCCCTTACCCTTCTCCTTTTAGAGCTCATCCATCATCTATGTTGGAGTCTACCTTGCATTGCCTTACACATCATGACTTCCTACATGTCTACCTTTCTGAGTCCCATACATCCCTTCCTTATTTGCAGTTCATCTTTTTGCTTCATAAATAAAACCATTCAGCTCTTGTTCCATGACTACATTGCCTTGTTTTCCTTGTCATAAAAATTGTTCGATCGTGAGATCCTTTATCTATAGTCCTACCAATCATTTTGTACAACTCGTGTTGACTGATGTGGGATTCCTAAAGACCCACCTTTTAACAAGTCTTGCCCCATCAACCTCAGCACCTTATATGGGATAAAGACTAGAGTTTCGTTTGAGTACCTTGAGGCTTACATGCCTTAATGGCAAGTTCTCTCGCTAACAATCATGAGAATACATCACTGTCCCTTGATCGTTAGATCTTGCAAGTGGCTCGACGTCAGCTCATTTACTCACACTTTGCAAGATGTACTTGGGTACCTTGGCACTCATTGACATCAATGGTGAGTTGACTCACATTGGTTAATGACATCCATCAATGGCCCGTAATCCAATGACTTATTTTCGTGATTGACATCGACACATTCTTCGCATGGTAAGAATTGTACCATCAGGTTTTGTAGCAGGTGAAGACTATATGCTTTTCATGACACCATCATGAGTTTTGTAGCAACATACTTCCAACCATATGAGAGTACCACAGTTCCACTTTCAGCTTTCATCTTTTACTTCAAACAACCAAGCAATAGTTTAGATTCCTTCACTTCACAGTCCATGATCCAGCAGCAGCATCAGTCACATCCCAATTGCACAGTTCATCAACTTTTTGGCTAAGTGGAGGTATGCTGTTTTCTAATCTTTAACCATGTAATTCCTTAAATTCTAGAAAATGATTGAAATTGGAAAATTCCCTCGCCATGTTGCATTCCCTTATTCATTTTCATAAACTTAACACATCTTCAGTTGGGGGGGGGGGGGGGGGGGGTGTATATTCATTACCATTTACACATACCGTCATCTCATTTATCATTGACCAACATGTCTCTTCCAAATTACACTTTGTTACAATTTGATCTGGTTTTGACATGATTCATAAACATGATGAAAGTGTACATTGATGGCTTATCATTTTCAGTGTATGTATACTTTCAAATCTTATGTATTGCATCCATAAACATGAATGAATGTTGTTTACACAAGAAGTAACATTTGTCATCTTCATGGTTGTCACACGAGAACCAACCATAAGAAAACAAGTAAAAGAAATGAATGTTGTTAACACAAGAACCAACATTTTACATAATCATGGTTGTCACACAAGAACCAACCATAAGTAAAATCAGCCGATACTCATGCATTTCACATTATGGAATGATTTCTTGTTAAAAACGTTGTCATGCAATGCCAAAGTTAAAAAAATTTATGCACATTTGCATGAGGACATGCAACAAGTTCAGTTGGGGGGAATGTTTGGTCGCCCAAATATCATATTTTCATCCTATTTTCCCTTCACTATTCCTCACAGTCATCCCTATTCATCACTCCGTTACACATTCCTTATGCCATTTTCCTAAAATAATATGGGTTGCCTTGTATTTTCCAAATTAGTTTATTTTTAAGTATTTTAAGAGAATTTGTGATTAAATATTAGAAAATTAACATGTTTTCATTTATATCTCAAAGTTGTATGAGCTTTGTGATGTGTAGGAGTATTTGAAGATTTTCAACAAATGGTTTATTCAAAAGCTTCTCAAATATTTCCTCCACCTTTTCAAGATTTGGAGATAATTATTCAAGATAATTCCAAAGAGGAATATCATGAGAGAATTTGTGAGGATTTGAAGGGAAAATATTTTGTAATTATGGAAAACAGGTTGAGAGAAAAGTGGATCTATATTTTAAAACATTCATGTATAAATAAGAGGGTTTTCTCCTCATTTGGGAGGAGGCCTCTTTAGTGGTGTGGAAGTAGAGAAATAATGTATGTCTTTTAGAGTTAGTCATGGATTTGAGATTTGATAATTATGTAATGGATTGATACAAGTATTTTCATTTCTCCATGTTGATCTTGATTTTTTTAGTAGTGTTGATTTTGTGCGAGCTCACATGTCACATGTTGATTATTTTGGATTAGTTTATTTCATGCAATTCTATGCCTTCTTAGTTAAATTTATGTTACGCAATTTCATGCTTTCATAGATTAAAGTTACTTTCATGCAATTTCTTGCTTTCGTAAACTAGGTTCAACTTCAGCCGCATGTGTGTTTCCTTTTCAAGCATTAGAATAGGTTAATGTCACTCTGATCCTGCATATATTTTGCTTGTGCCTCTAAGTTTACACTCTTCTCAGATTAATAATTTATGTCGAAATAACTATCATATATTTCGCTCGACAATCCCTGATGCCGAACAGGAAAGATAGAGTTCATTCTTATAAGCTTGCCATTCCTATAAGGTTCTATTTCCAAATAATAATACAACATCCACGAAGAGTAAATGTGTAATGGCTAGAGTGGGAAAGAGTCGGATACCTTGGATTTTTTCGTGTCCCTTTGCATCTCCTATTTGGAGACCGAGTCCTTCAATTACTAATAAAAAGAGAAGAGGCGACAAAGGACATCCTTGTCTTAAGCCCCTGTAAGCATTAAAGAAACCATAAGGAGATCCATTGACAAGTACATAGAACTTTGCAGAAGAGACACATCCCATTATCCAATTTACAATGTCTACTGAGAGGCCCACCTGTAATAAAATGAGGTGCACAAAAGTCCAGTTTACTCTATCAAAGGCTTTTATGATATCCAATTTAAGCACCGTTGCTTCCATCTTCTTTATCTTAATGGTGTGTAGGATTTCCTGCGAAATTCCCACAGCTTCGAGGATTTGTCTGTTCTTTAGAAAATCGAATTGTTCAATAGAGATAACCTTGGCCAATATAGGCTTTAATCTGTTGGAAATAATTTTTGAAATAAGCTTATAAATAAGCTTATAGAGAGAGATTAGATGAAAATCCACATAGGATTTAGGCTTTTCACATTTCGGGATGAGAGGAAGAAAGGTTGAGTTGATAGAGCGAAGAATCTTACCTTCCCTCCATGACTATTCAATTGCGTTAAGTAAATCAACACTTACCATCTCAAAAAAAGACAAAAAAAATTCTATCGGCGAACCATCAAAAGCAAGACTTTTGTCCTTCTTGAAACTCTTCAAAATTGTTTCTAATGATTCACTTATATTAAAAAAAAATGGCATTTATGTTCTAAATTACATAGAAGATTATAAAAGCCGACCATTTCATTCTCTATAAATATAAATATAATGATTCACTCATGTCAGCCCCAAAAAACATTAAAATGAGTTTCCCCTCTGTCCAATGCATAGAATTATGTTCTCAAAGTTGAATGAGAGATAATACATTTTTATGGTCTCAAAGTTGAAAGAGAGTGAATTCATTTTTTAAACCTTGAAAATGGAAAGTCCCTCTTGCACTTGGTGCCTTTTGCCTTTTGTTTAGAAAATATATTTACATATAGAATGGTTGGTAAGGGTGATCTACCATTTAAATATGACATATTAAGTGGGGGTCATATATAGAAATGGATTAATAATAATAATATATAATAATTTAATTTAAAACATAGTTAAACATTAAATTAATTTATAATACTTAGGGTTTATAGAAGAAAAGGGTTGTTTGATTGTTAAAATGTATAAAATTGTATATGTATATACATACTTTACTTTTTTAAGTTTAAATTTATAAATCTTTTTAGGAAAAAAACAAATATTTTTAGAATACATATTATGGATGTCAATTTTAAATTAAATTATAAGATAATGAAAATAATTTTTTATTTATTTATAATTTTTTTCAAAATACATTCCAAAAAATATAACATAAAATGGAGCTAAACAACAATGGATATCAAGAATCTCATTTGATTTGGATTTACATTACTTTATAGCTATTCTACTTTATAAGCTAAACAACAATGGCTCATTTTATGAGGATTTATATTAATTTGGTTATTCCATTTTATATAGAATTTTTTTTACAATCAAAATTGTAATTTTGGAAAAAATAAAATATTTTGATTATTTTAAAATTTTTTTGTATCATGTTTTTTGATCATCTCTTTCTTCATCAATTTGATGAAAAAGATCTTTTTATCAAGATTCATTTAATTTATACATATTTTATCAATTTATATATGTTTCATTGTTAACAACACTCACACTAAGTCAACCATTCCATTATCATATTGGAAAATATTTTATGATTATATGAGAAATCTTTCACAACGAAATTGCAGTTATTAAACGTAAGAGCTCATTTGGTTATTGTTAACATTCACACTAACTCCACTAATTTAGTGCAATTTTTTTTTTTTGGAAAATAATGAAATCTATAATAACTCTCATTTGCCAAGTTACATTTATTAAACATAAAAGTTCATTTCTTTATTGTTAACATTTACATTAACTCAACTATTTTGCAATGTCTTTCTATTTTTTCTTCCAAAATATCAAAACCTATCATAGCTTATTTGTCAAATCATTTGGAAAATATTTGATAATTATATGGGATATCCATTCACAATTAAGTTACAGTTTTCAAGATTGGTTGGAATATTGCTATTTTTATGTACATCTTGTTAACTATTTTTTTTATGTATATATCTTGTCAACCATTTTTATGTAACATTTTGTGAAGTTTCGAAATATAACATAAAATTCAAAATATAATAATCTATTTTTAAGATTATAGCAAAGGAAGAGATTTCTTGTTTGAATGACCAAAAAAAGATTTCTTGTTTGAATGAAAAAAACCTCTAAACCAATACATTTCACACTACATTTCATATTTGTTTAAAGAAGGGATGATTTTCCCGTGTTTCCAGTTTTACCAGTTTCTAGCCATAAATCTTTACGGAATTTTTAAAACTTACAAAAACACTACTAAATCTTATAGAGTCAGTTGTCTAAAAAGATGACTTTTTGACCTCTCTTTCAGGCTAGTTTATTCCAGTTTTTTGTTATGAGTTTTCGCGGAATTTTCAAAACCTTCAAAAATACTCTTAGATCTTACAGAGTGTTGGTGTTGGGGGGTTTCCCTGTCACCTGATTTCATTTCTGAGCTTAAAATCGTCCAACAAACAACAGAAATGACAGATATTGTAGATTAAATTCACTGGCAGAAAATCAACCTGAAAAATAAAAAAGTCCCCTCAGTAAACAGTTCCCTTACCAGTAGACAGCTCCCTTACAGAGTATGGGTGATGGAGTTTTAGCGTCATGTGATTTCATTTCTGCCCTTAAAATTGCCTAACAAACCACACAAATTACAGATTTTGTAACTTAAATTCACCCCATTCTAACAGAAAATCAACCTAAAAGTCAAAATCATCACCTATTAAAAAAAACTTTTAATAACAATCATCCCAATGAAATTTCATTGGAATCCCTCTGTACCTAATTAATTTCTCCCATATGACTGTGATTGGGATCTGATGATGAGGCAGCCACACTGTGATGAAGCCACTTGTCCATGGGACCTCCTTATCAACTTCAACTACCTGTTCAGACTTCTCCCATATGACTGTGATTGGGATCTGATGATGAGGCAGCCACACTGTGATGAAGCCACTTGTCCATGGGACCTCCTTATCAAATTCAACTACTTGTTCACACCATAAAGTTGTAGAAAGCGACTTGACTGAGCGAGCTCATACCCTCTGTTCCATTGGATGGTAATAATTAACCATGGTTTGGTTTCCCAGAGCAAAGAATGTGGCCTCACAAAGAGAGTCTTTTCCCCACCAAATCCAAATCCGGGTCGGCTCCCATAACCATTCAATAAAACCCCAGAGCTACTCCCTGGTACGCTTTTTCAGAACGTGCATGCCAGGAGCTCGTGACGCAATGGCGAAATAAAATTTCTGATGTGAATCGGTTACGATCACTCCCCACGTGTTTTAGGCAGCCCATCTGCCCGAACCGCCTGATTAACCCCACCAACACCAGTACCAACCTCATGGATATATATTATATGTATACATAACTTTCGAGCTTGGTGTTTCAGCTCTAACCAACCAGTCCAAGTCCACCCGGCAGGTCCTGTCCAAGTCTACCAATGCCTCTGTCACAAAACAAGCAACCCAAAAGCTTCTTTCTCTGAGCTTTTCATGGAAGGTAAAGAGAGGGACAATAAAATGGTTCTCAGCAAGCCCACTCCTTCCCGACCCACCACGGTTCGAATCTCATGCCCTACTACGACACTCGCTTCCTTCCCACCTGTTCCTCCTGCCGTCACGGACCAATACGATCGAGATCCCGACTGCCGGTCTTTCTCCGAGCTGCTCGCGGGCGCCATGGCCTCCTCCCCTCCGCCCGCGGAGAGCCCCGCACGAGCCGGGGGAGCCAGCGGCGGGGTAGCGCTCCGCCCTAAGACCGTGAGGCTCAAACCGCTCTCTACGCTGTCGCCGCCGCCACCGACATCGCCGCCGCTTTCTGCTTCTCAGAAGATGCCTGTACAGGTGTTGCTGTGTCGTGTTCTGATGTTCGACCTGAATTTTGGAATTTAAATGTTGTTCCTCACATGTGTGTTCTGATTTGAGTGTGTGCAGACTGAAGATTCATGTGTTCCAGCGACAGAGGCCCCAGCGGAACCCCAAGCCTCCTATAGCCATGGGGATCCGAAAGAAAGGACGACTGTGGTATTTAAGCCATTGGCGAAGCTGGGGACGATGAATCCAGCCCTCTCATCCCTTGCAAATCTCGTAAGTTTGTTGCTAGCAAGGCTTGAACTTGAAACTATGTCTCGCAAATTAGGCCGTAGCTACTCATACTTCTATTGTTTATAATATATTGTTGGTATTCTCTTTGGTGTCCTTTGCTATCAGGGGTCATTTGGGATTTCTCATCAGCAAGCACTGGCCCAGGTTCAAGCTCAAGCTCGAGCTCAGGCTCAGGTGCAATCCCAGCCTGTTTCTTCCCCCTTGCCTGTATCGTCATCAGCAGCAACATTTCCAGTGCATCGGGTTTCATCTTCTGCAGCATTGACTCCTCCTGCTTCTTTGTCTAGTACCCCAGGGTTTAATGCTTACGTTGTTCAGCAAAAGGCATCACTGAAATCAGAAAATAAACAAACAATTGAGTCTCCAAATCCAGTTCCACAGAATACAGAGCAAATTCAACGATCTTTGCCTCCTATTCCTATAGCAGATAGACCTTCTTTTGATGGGTATAATTGGCGAAAGTATGGCCAGAAGCAGGTCAAGGGCAGTGAATATCCCCGTAGCTATTATAAATGTACTCATCCTAATTGCCCTGTGAAGAAAAAAGTTGAACGGTCCCATGATGGGCAGATTACTGAGATAGTTTACAAAGGTGAGCACAGTCATTTGAAACCTCAACCTACAAGACGCTTGCCTACTGGTACTACACAGCAACCTAATGGTTTGGAAGTAACTGGGCGAGAGATGGAGTCCCCCAGAGGTGAAAAAAATGAGTACTTTGATGTGAATGCAGATCAATCCAGTCCAGGATTTTATACAGATACAAGTGGCAGGGCTGAAAGGTTAGGATTAACAAATGTTTCAGATCCCTCCACTCCTGCCAGGGGGGTTAGCTATGGAAATGGAAGCCCTGAACTGTCACCTTGTCGAAGTGATGATGGTGAGGGTGTAAATAGAGCAGATGATGAAGATGATGACGAACCTGTTTCTAAGCGCAGGTAAGGTGTTCCGGATTTTTGGCTTGGCGTGGGTTTTTGTAGTCCAGCTGAATTGAATTACAGCAGATTTCTTTTGCCACTCTAAAAGAGCTTGGGCTTCTTTTTGTTTTTCTGTAGGAAGAAAGACAAGAAAATAAAGGATTTGCTTGCTCCAGAAAGGTCAAATCGGGAGCCTCGTGTTGTTGTGCAGACAAGCGATGCAGAGATTCTCGAAGATGGTTTTCGTTGGCGGAAATACGGGCAGAAAGTCGTTAAGGGAAACCCTTACCCTAGGTACTGATATTCTAATTTGTGTTCTGTATCTTGCGAATGGTTTTTTTTTCTCAATATTCTAGATGTGGGTACTTTGTGCTCTGATATTTTGTGTGTGCAAATGCTCGGCCTGTGCTGAAATTCAGAGTGGTTGATAAGATCCTATTGAGACTCTGTGTCTGAAAGGCATACTATCGTTTTGCAATCAATTCTAGAAAACAGCACTTAGACACAAGTTAGCACATGTATTTCATTTATTCAGGCGTTTTGTTGGATCCCATAATGCATTATGTTGTGCAAAGGATGGATGGAGGGATCAGTAAACAAGTAAAAGAAATGTTCCTGTTTGTTGACTTGTCGATCTTCTTTAGGCATTTGTTTTATTCTCTTTGTGGAAGCAATTTTATATAAATGGTGTTGTACTCAATTTATAAACAATTTTTTTAGATTAAGTATAGAGTGTTCATCTTGTTGCTCTATTTGTCTCTCTCTTTTTATATAATTTTCTTTCGTTTCCCTTTTAGTTCTCGTCTGTATTATTCCTGGGCATCTCTCTTTGGTTCTTGGCTTACTCTTCTTGGTCCATGATTCTGTCAGGCTTTTTAGAAAACCTTTGTTTGCACATTTCCAGAATTTAACTTCCAAAGCATGTATTTACAAGGATCATTCTTTCATCAAGCATAAGTGAAGCATCTTAAAGCCTCTGGGAATTTGCATCTGTAATTGCTTTTTTGTTTTTGTTGGTCTGATGATACCTTACTTTATGCGTGAAGAGGCATTGTCTATCCAAACATGTCCTGCAGCTGACATAGACGGTTAACACAGTTATTTTGTTTTTCAGGAGTTACTACAAGTGTACCAGCTTGAAATGTGCTGTGCGTAAACATGTGGAAAGAGCATCTGATGATCCTAAAGCTGTTATAACAACTTACGAGGGAAAGCACAACCATGATCCACCTGTGGCAAGAAACAGCAACCAAGATGCTGTAGGCATTAGTTCCCAGGTTTTGAGTGGAAATGGTGCTAATAATGTGGCGCAGGACAAACAGATTCAAAACAGGCCGACTTCTTTTGCAAGAGTTTCACAGAGTGCAGCTGAAGAAGAGGACAGAATGCATGTTGGAGAAGTTGGAGGTGTACAGCTGATGAGAAATAACAGGCAAAGTCATGGTGAAGATATTGATAGGGATGGTTCTTGGCAGTGATGATACTTTTTCCGTTTCAAGAACAACCGCAAGGCTTTGTGGGTGACACCAAAGGAAGAACATGAAATGACTTCATTGCTATAACTAGTTTTGTGAAAGCATTTGCCACAGGTTGTGATATGTTTTATAATCAAGTCATTGGATTGTCTACTCACAAGCTTTCAAATGCTGCGTAAATGTACTATGATGTTTTCTAATGCATCTAGAGACATGCTTCCTCCGCCTGTGCCTGCACAAAAAAAAGATCTGCTGCTGCTGAATTCCCCATTTGAAATTGCAACGATGACTTCACCAATACTGATTTGAACTGTAGGCAGATGTTATAACTTGGAGTAAATCCAAAGTGACATGTTGTAAAGATTACATAAATATTAGTGTTGCTTGGACATAATCTCTGATATGGGCAGGAGCTTAAGTTTTAGCTGCTGAGAGAAAATGCGGGGCTATAGATTTCTCCCTCTTATGTGGGACCATATAGAGAATGCTTTCTGTGTACAGTATTTTGGTTGCTTGTATATGTAGAGAGGATTGTCTGGGATTTCTTATTTGTGGCAAATAGCCCTCAAGAGATTGGCAATGGTTAACTGATCTCGTATCAAATATATTTTATACGAATCAAGTTGTTGACTGTGAAATGAGCTTCTCTAGTCATTGCGGGTCTGATCGGGCCTTCTAAGATTTGTGTTGATGCAGTTGTTTCTTACAATAGTGGAAACTGATGTTGAAATTATGCTTTAATATGTTCATGCTTTTCAACTGTTGCCAGCGGGTAAGGAAATCTCATTCTTGGATTTGGGAAATGCATGAATATCTTCATGTACACAGGAGATGCTATTGTTTCATGCGCATTTTACAAGAATTTAAACATGTACATCTTCCTGTTGGAGTAAACTACTTGATCACTAGGATAGAGAATTACGTTGTTAAGCTTCAAAGCAAACCATTAGAATGGTTTTTTATCTCGATGAACTAGGACTCTGTGAAGAGCACTAAAATTCAATAACAAGTCATTTTTATGGTAATCTGGATATCTGTTGCTTGTTTGTTCCATTAGTATTAGCTCATTCTTGCAGTATTGTGCATGACAGATTACAGCCCAGTCGAATCAGATGACTTGAAAAGCACTATAGCTAAACGATCTCTATCTAAATCCTTCTTTTATGTTTCAAGGTGTTAGCGTGTTAGGAGTATATTGTGGAATTCAGATCGTATTAATTAAGGTGTTAGGTCTATATTGCGATTTATAAAGTATATGAAGCATATGCTGCATGTTAAAGGCATGTGAACAGTTGGAATGTGAAATAAACCCAACTGTGAGAAGAATTTAACTATTGTTGATTGGATGATAGTTGTGATCTGATGAGCGCTTTAGCTATGCCATCTAGCCCCCACTGTACGTAGTACTTCCCCAGACAGCCTGAACTGGCATGGCCCATCAGGCCCAGAGCACACATAGGCATCTGACTAGATGATGCAATATGACGCTACTCTAGTTATTTTATTGTAGTTATTGGAGACACGTGTAGTTATGGACCGTGCACATTGTGAAGTTTTATTGGAGATACATGTAGTCAAAACTTTGTGAGTAAACAGATCTTGACTGGACGGGGTCTTTTGGGGTCTCTGAATCTCTATGTAAAGTCGAAACACATTAAAAACACTCCAAAAAATAGGAAACAAGAGGAATGGCTGTGCCAAATTCCAGCAAAAAGGTATCGTAAAGTTTGTAGTCTTCAACGAGGTTGCAGATTTCCATGGCCAAGGTGAAAAATTCCATACCCAATAAACATGGAACTATCTTTGAGTCTCCAAGTAGGATAAAAGACAACTATAAAACGCACCGCTTTTCCAGCGGATTTTTGATAAAAAACTGGTTAAATTTGTTTTGAGAAATTGTTATTTTCATAATTTAACAATTTCATCCACTGTGCTAGACTAAATCCCCCATTTTAAAACTACCCAAATTACTGAAATTGCTATTTAAACACTCTAAATTATTATTTAGACAAGAATTAGTCTGACTGATTTTGGCAAGTTGGGGGCGTTTTGGTTAGCGCTTATACTTCTCCTCGAGTCTCAACTCAGCTCTAAATCAATATTAAAATTTTGACGTGTTGGTTAACTTTCCACACATTGGGAACATGGTACACATCGCAGTAAGATTCACCGCCCACTGCATATTAGGACAATTCCAATCAGTGCATAAAGAAACCACACATCATGTCAGTGCACACTGCACACCAATCAATCCAAAACAAACGGACTTCTGAGTCCGCAATAAAGTGAAACAGATTCCTGACTACAATGCCAGTGAAATCCACTAACTCAACGGACCACATGGGAGGAAGATCCCGTGTTGATGTATAAAGAGTCCTTACTTTTAGTGTTGCGTATTAGGTGATGATTGGTATAGGATTGTTTGGGGTTTACAAAAAAGGGGAAATCCAGCAGTAATTTGGGTACTTGTCATAGTTTTAACGGACCAAAATTTTAGGTCATGATTCTTTTATGGTGAGTTTTGATGGCATCTGAATTGATCCAAAACCTCGGATATTTGAAAAAACCATCTCATCAAGTGGAACTTTTGTTTTGCCAAATTTCTTCAAGACTGGAATTTACATGGTTTTTTTGGATAATCCTTTATCCAAGCCACTGAAATTTTGCCAAAAACCTTGAAGCAACAAGTAAAAACTTCAAGTAAAACACGTTGGAACTATATAAATCTTATCCACTCCACAAAGTTCATGCCAAAAAACTTCAAGCAACGAGTAAGACAGGTTACTTCAAAGTTCCTGGCAGGGTTTCCATGGGGTGGATAAAGTTTAAGACAGGTTGCTTCAAAGTTTCTGGTAGGGTTTCCATGGGGTGGGTAATGTTCATCGTGTTTAACAGATTCCATTGCTTCTGTGGTCAGTTTTGGTGTTCACATAGGTAGTGATGTGCAGGGTGGTGATTATTGATGTTCCTTTACTAAATTTTAATAATGTAGTAAGTGAATTAGCAAGTTTTCTACTCTCTTGAAAGCTATGCTTTGGCGTGTAGGCTACACAGCAAACAAATTGCAGCAATTCTAAATATGATTATAACACGATTCTGATATGACTCTGGAGGATAAATCATGGTTCCATCTGGAGCACGGTTTCATCATGGCTTGAGCGTTTTGGGTGTCTCCAAATGCCTTTAAAACCCTAGAAAAAATCAAACCTATTGGATGAACTGAAGCCATAAAATTTTGTTTTACCTGATTCCAAAAAACACCTAAAAATTTCTGAGTGGTTAACTTTGTAAAATACAAGTATGACAACCAAGTTAAGTTTCTGTGTTGGTTATGTGTAAATATGTGGACCTCAATATATAATATAATATAATATAATATTGAACAATTATTTTCTTTTGTAGATAATGTCTCAAGGATTTTGTTGTTCACTAGGTTAACTTGTGAAACATGAACCATGAAATTCTACACTTTGTACAATGGAAAATATTGGTGAAGCAAAGCACTAATTTGTTAACATGAATGCTATGTAGTGGGGGCATTTTCTCAGTTAATGACGACTTTTGAAACAATAACCCTGTCTTATTTAGTAGGCTTGATGATGATGATGATGATGATGATGATGGTTAACGTCCCCTGAGACCAAAATTTGGTCTATCGGACCCTGAAGAAGAGAACTAACTAGTTTGTTTTAGAGTGATATTTCGATGCTCAAAGAGCTTGGAGAGAAGCGTCCCGAGCTTACTATAATTTTGACAAGCTAAAAGGCTAGGAATGTCGGTATTGCAACAAAGATTATGAAACTGGGATCTAATGTGGGTGTATGCAGGGCACTCTAAGAGGAAGTGATTTTCATCTTCAATGTTCTTATTCTCACAAAGGTGGCATATCCTTTCTACCCAAGGAGTTTTAGGGACTGTCCAACGCCCAGTTTCGCTGTGGAGCTCATGCGAGTTCGTTCTTATCTTAGCTATATTGATT
>LPNX010427037.1:581358-640055 GCA_001517045.1 Pseudotsuga menziesii | reverse complement strand
GGCATTCGTATTACAGATATTGATGATGAATTGGTTTGGGACTTTAGAAAGAAACAGGGCTCTTTATCTGCCAGAAATGCATATGATTGTATTGTCTCCTTATCACAGGGATCGGTTTCAACTCCTATTGACAAATATTTGTGGAATAATTTTCTGCCAAATAAAATTTCATGCTTCATTTGGTTAGCTGTCAGACATAGAATTCTCACTTGGGATAATTTACAGAGAAAAGGAAAACAGGGTCCAGGTATATGCGTTCTTTGTAAAGCTGATAATGAAACTGTAGATCATCTTTTCATAAACTGTACAGTATGGAAATTGGTGGCTGAACAGGTTTGTGAACATTTAAATCTGCATGTTTTCTCAGCTCATTTTTCACTGGTGGATATGTTACTTGATTGGCTGGGAAAGATATCAAAAAGTTCGACCCTCTATCAGCTGCCATTCCACATGATGTGGATTGTGTGGAAGGCTCGCAATAAGGCGATCTTCGAAGATGAAAAAAGAAATGTCTCCAGTATTGTATATCAAGTCATTTCAGTTGTTCAACATCTTTCTATTTTGCCTGCTAAAAAGAAAAAATCTGGTAGAAATTTGGGGAATTATCCTCCCATGATATTCCCCTGTGGTTTTATAGATGGTGCATCAAATTGTAAGGTCGCTGGTGCGGGTTTTTGCATTTATATAAATGAATGTCACCATTTGGAGTTCATGTTGGGGGTCGGACATGGAACCAATACTAAAGCAGAATTGCTCAGTTTATGGGCAATTCTTCTTACTTCCCACATGATGGGGATCCCCCTATGCCAGATATATGGTGATTCACTTGTAATCATCAATTGGGTAAAGGGATCGACTGCTCTCTCCCCCACTGATCTGGTTCATTGGTGTCGGGAGACAAAAAAGCTTTTTACAAGCTTCCAGGCATTGTCTATCACCCACATCTATCGAGAGCACAATCGGTTGGCTGACCGCCTCTCTAAAAATGCACTCTTTTTTCCACAAGGAAAAGGTAGTTACAAGGAATTTATTGAGGACCAATTGGTCTCTCAGGATCTATTTCAGCTCTATTGAGATTGTATAATGGGAGTTTCTTCCTTGATGCTGGTATGTGTTGTAAAGAGTCATCTTTTTAGATTGTAGAGCAGTGCCTATTGGCACTCGCTAGATGTGGATGAGTGACGAACCTCACATGATGAGACAGTTTATTGATGGGATATTGTAGTGTTTGTGTTCCTTTCCCCTCGGTTGAACTCCAATAAGCAGTAACATGATGTAACCCGATTGCGGGATGATTGTTAAGATGCCCTTTGATTCTAATAAAGAATAACAAGGTCAGGCTTTTTTCTTCCTGAAAAAAAAGATCAACTTTGGTCTAAAGGTGAGGAATAATTCTTTTCTTTTTAAATTTTATTTTTGTACTTGAAAAGCTTTAAGAAAAACATTTCTAAATCATCATAGTTTTGTTGAGTTAAACATATTAGAATAGGTGTGACCTACGACCCTTTATTAAATGTTAAATAATTTTGTTACTAATATTTATTATTATTATTATTATTATTATTTTTTAGTTATTTTGTTACATTGCCATCCTATTAAGGAATGCTTTGTCCTCAAAGCATAATAAACTGAATTCTTTTTAGCTGAGCATCTTCCGGTGACAACATCATACTTGTCTTTGTTTGGTTTTGGGGGTTTGACTTGGTCCTTTTTTAGTATTGGCGAAGTTCCTTTGTAATATATGTAATACCTTGAAGTTATTTGACTTGATTGTTTAACGTAAAACCTTGACGCCTTGTGGATACATACTTGCCTTGCTTCCGTTGTTGTGTGTTCATATGGGCTATTTGTACTTTTGTCATTCATTGTAATTCACCATTCTTGAGAGCAAATGTTTTAGTACTATATAATATATAATGTTGGCCTTGCCAGTTAAACTCCATAAATTGTTCTTCAAGGTTGGTTGTGTAAGTGCTAAATTGTATCAACCATTATGCACCTAGCACTATATCCGTCCCATCGAGTTGTAGTGCATATAATCTTGATTGTAGTTTTAGATCTTGTATTTGAGCATGTGTTTTATGACATCGTCCTATGTTGTCGACTTGATCTCCATTAGAAACCTCAACAATAAGGTCCTTGATAGGGTACACAAAACGGTTTATCTGTTTAGTGACATGGATGTCTATACAGTTATGGGTACTACCAGAATCTATGAGGATTGTTAGTTCCTATATTTTACAATTCCCTTTAGCTTCAATGTTAGAGGTTGTGATTATTATTTTTTTTTAATCTTAATTGTAGGTGGAATTGTCATTTTTTGTGCCTCTTTCCTTTGAACCTTGATTTCAAGAGTTTTCCTAAGATGAAGTGAGACATATTTTGAGGGTACCTTTTTTGTTGATTTTTTAGTAATATTTTCCCTTGCGACACATCATCATCATTACTATTTGATAGTATGCATCAAATAGATGATAGTGATACTTTTTGTGGTGTTTCACCATTGTCTAAATCTGAGTTGTATGCGGTGATAATTTCATTGTCTAGATTTTACACTTCTACTTGATTTCCATCCATTATTCGATAGTAACATAATGACACATCTTCACATCTTATGCCTTGGAGTCCATTGTTTCCCATATTTACGACAAGATTTTTCCTTCTTTTAATCCTTTTTGGAATGAGGATATTTGTTGTAATGTTTTGATGTGCTATAATTGGATGATTTTGTCATTTTTCCAAGAGCATCCTCATGTTGAGATTGAGTTTTCTTTTGATTATTTTTTTGCCATGCTTCTAGCCTTCACAAAATTCCTTGGTATTGATAGTTTTAGCTCGCTACGGATAATGGATTACAACCATGGAATATATAGTGTTAGCAATTGCTCCTTTGTAAGGTCAGGGATACTTTTAGTTAGGACTTCCCATTCATGGGTATATTCATTCATTGTCCATGTTTGTTGCAAATGTTTGAGCCTAGTAAAATTGTCGTCTTCTTCATCATCTCAAAATCTCTCAAGGAAGTCTTTTGTGAACATTTGCCAATTTATAGACAACCCACTAGTTTTCTTGGACCACCAAGTGAAACAATAATAAGCATCACCTTCTAAGTATATGAATGCCATCGGTATTTTTCCAGTTCATTAATAGGTGGGTTCATAGCAAAAATTCATTTGATTTTATTAATCAACATGATAACCTTTCAGTCATCCGTCCCATTGTATTTAGGGATCTCATTTTTTATCCTATTTAAATAATTTTTGCTATCTGAGTATCTCTAATAACTTGTGTTCTACAATTTTGGGCTTGAAGGCGGTCTTTGGTAGGCTAAGGGTTGTGTATATAATGCATTGACTTCTTTGGTTAATCGGTAAATTATTTCTTTGTGATCATTGATTATATTTGATGTTTCATTATTATCATCATTCATCAATCTTAATATGGTTTTCCATCAAGCATTTGACTCTTCTGTTATCTTGTTAATACTCTCTATAAATATTTTTGCTATCTTATTAAGACTGTCTCTAAATGTTTTGGACATCTCTTCTATTGTTCTATCAATTATTTCTCCCGACTCTCTTTGTCAATCTTCTAGCTCTTTTTGACATTGCTAAACATTTGTAAGACAATGCCTCACACAATTAACTTTATCCCTACAATGGTTAACATCTACATGTAATTCTTCATTGTTCATCGTCGTGGGTTTTTCCTTATTTTTTGTAGAACCCATTTTGTAATTTAATTATATATATAATGTATATAAAATTTTCAATTTAACCTTTTTACCAGGTATAATATTTTTTTTTATCTGGTTGGTTAAAAAAATTGACCGAGTCTAGTAAAAATATTTACCAAGTTTAGTAAAAATATTTTGTTGGAGTGATGATTTTTTTTACTGGGTCTCGTAAAAATATTTTACTAGTTGGTAAACTTTTACCAAGTTAGTAATTTTTTTCAAGTTATGATACCAACGTAGCATAAGCACTATTGACACATAAGTTTTCTGCAATAGATATTGGATATATAAAATTATAATTGATAATGAATGAATTATTGCACTACTTTCATGACTGGCCATGAGAGTGAATAGGTGTGACCTACTACTTTTCATAAAATGTTAATTAATTACTTAAGTTATTATTATTATTATTCTACTTATTATTAATAATATTTTTTTATTTATATTTGCACGTTGCAATAAATATTTTAAAATTGTAATCTAATGTGGGTGTACATAGCACATTCTAAAAAAAATTATTTTTCATCTTCAACTCTCTTAGTGTCGCAAAGATGTCAAATTCTTTTGACTCATGATGTTTTAGAAACTTCCCAATGCCTTATTATTTCACTAAGGAGATCATGAGAGTGCTTGTATTTCAATGTTGCTTGTCTTCTTTATGCTAGTTAGAATTGATTAATACTTTTTATCTCCTAGGTTAGGGTTGATCACCCCTTATAGTATCTTAATTTTCTCTTATCATCTAATTATTTATTGCACTACAATTTCTCCTTAAATATAGATGTAATAATATTTTTAATATTAACGTTATTCTATAGAGTGACCTCTTCCTTGATTTCCCAATGATTTAGCCAAGACTTTGCATCTTTATGCCAACTACACTTAAGTCGCAAATGATTTTGAATGGTGTTTGAAGCAATCTTAGGAAGCTTGTTGTCTTCCATATTATTTTTCTTGTTCTTGTACGTCAGGTACCTAGTCATGGCCATGCTTTCAATGGGATAAATACTCACTTTCATGAGGATGATAGGATAGGGTGGATTACCTTTACTATTGAGATTATAAGTTACAAAACGCTTTTGGATTTGCTATATATTTCTCCATGATTATCTAGAGATGTTGCAGCCCTAAAATTTATATCCATATAAGATAACATGAGTGATGAGAGTCTTAAAAGGGAATTTCTTCTTATCCTAGAGATTAAGGTCTATGAATTTACAATTGTTTTCAAGTCCATAATAAAAGTTCCACCCTCCATTTATCCTTTTATCAATGCTATAGTCCTTGTTAAGCTTGTGATGAAGTTTAATTTCCACTTCCTCCAAGCTACTGTTTCATAAACAAAATAAGCATAAGTGATCTTTTTGGATTTGATTGTCACAACCTTTTTTTTGTTAGTGTTAAAAATCATACTCGTACTAGAGCAAAAATCTTTGAGAAATTTTAGTTGTTTATCGAGATCGTAAGGACTCCTCACTGTAAGACAATATCAATAGCGTAAACAAGAAGGGTGACGACTATACAACTAACTAGAGTCATTCCAACATAACCTGCTTCTTCCTAACAACCCTTTAACTTTCCAATGTATATGCCAAAAAATGATAGGGGACATAGAACAACCTTGCTTTACTCCTAATTTACAATTAATTTCTTTTGATCGACCAACCCCCAACATTCCTAAATTTAACAATAACATTCTCGCACAACATTTATATGTATGTATATAAGTGTGTGTGTGTATTCAAAGAAATAACTTCACACAATTCCCCTCTCTACATATTTTCGAATGGAGGACCTTATTACTCATTAATCAATCATGCATGGTTGTTAACCCCAAGGGACTTAGTTGGAATGTATCTTGTAATCTCTCATCTTACATATACCCAATTCCACTCTTTGACAATAACCCTCCATCCACCTTGATAGCATACCTTTGTCCTTTGATGAAAAAACAACTTAAAAGACAAAAGGCCAAGTGAATCAAAAGGTTTCCATAAGGCATAAAGTTTGTAATGGACTCAGATTTATTTTAGGATAATGTACTCATGTATAATTGAAAATTCACTTATTGGAAGGTTTTGTGCTAGGAGAATCCAAGACTATACCTGAAAAAATGGCTCATCAAACTTGGGATCATATCCTAGGTTACACTCCTTTAAACCACGTTGGATCCAGAGGGTATATTACTTTTATTTTTAACTCAGTTGAAGACCGTTTAAATATATTTAGAGAGGGCCTGGTTCTAGTGCTAATTAATGTTAACAATCTTTTGATGGAATATTGGCTTTGATATTTCGAGAATGAATACATACATTGGCCCTATTGATAAAGATTCCTTGTCTACCTCTATAATTTTAGGACCCAAGGGTAATCAAGGTAATCATGGATTCCCTGAACACTTATTTGAAAATGATACCAGAGACAAAATAAAAAAAAAATAACAACTTCAATGGCTTCCATCTATGTCGAGATGGATATCTCACATGGTTTTCTAGACGTGACAATGATTGAGGCAAGGGATTTCCATTTATGGAAACTTTTGACTACAAGAATGTGCCCTTCTGATGCACTACATGCATATCTCATGGACAATTGAAGATACGCTTCCCTTTTAACAAAAAAATTGATGAGATATAAGGGAATCTCCTGGTCATCCCATCTGACTCTAGTGAAGGATTCCTATAAAAAATATAGAAAGGGCAAAGGAAATCACGAGGTTTAGATAGAGAGAAAGAAGCATTGAAAAGATCATAAGCTAGAATCAATCAAGATTTTGCCAAGGTATCTGGATAACTTCAAGATAATACTAAAGAACTTGAATCCAAAATTCAGTCAAATGATGAAGTTCACCCCCCTCCTCAAGAACCAAAGAGATTGAAAGGGAAAAAGCTACAAAAGTAACAAATCATGACAGTCGAAAATATTCATCCTTTTCTCCACATAAGGATCTAATTGATGTGGAAGAAAACAAATCCTCATTACCCTCAAAAGAGATATCTTCAAACAATGCATATTCAAACCCTTCCTTCTCAAGGCTATATATCACAAGGTCTCAAACTCAAACATGAGGATTGAGCTATTCACAAACAATCACTTCCATGGTATCAAGAGGAAAATGATCAAATATGGATAATCCAAAATTAGAATAAGAATGAGCATTTTTGGTAGGTAGACAACAAACTATCATTGGGTTCCTTGGCAAAGCAATCTGCATAGGGGAAAATAAATGATAGTGCTCTCCCACAATATTAGAGGCATAGGGATGACCTCCAAGCAAATTTCCTTGAAGAAACTTGTACAAAAACACAAACCCAACATTTTATTCATTCAAGAGACCATGTTCTTTGTAAACTCAACAAAAATTATCTTAAAGAAGAGATTTCCAGAATGGAATTTCCTTCTTGTTGATTTAGTGGGGAACTCAAGAGGTCTAGCTGTAGAATATTGAGAATATGCATGAAAATACAACAATGTGTTTGCTAACAGGAAAATAAAAATCAAGAATTTACTAGTTTATCCTTCTATCCATATAAGAAACATTAATCAAAGGAAGAAACCAAAGACAATACAAAAGAAATGATACACCAGATATATCTGGTAAAACCCTAAATGGGGAAACATTCACCAAAAGGTATTGTCTTCTTATTTTTCAGAAATATCCATCTTACAATACATGGCATCTTCACATAAGAATCACATCACACTCCATATTCACATCATGTGACAATGATGTTTCACCAAGTATTTTGGGGAAACTCCCCTAATGTCTATGGGTTGGAGCCATCAAAGAGTGGTTCCACATAAAGAAACTCAAACAAACTATCAAGAAAGTAGTCAATAAACAAATTTATAGCTTTCAGAAAATTAAACTAAGAGATTGAAGGACCTACCTGTAATCCAATGGTTGTAAAAGGTCCCTTTGATCAATCTTTAATCCAAATATGCTTTGAAAACTTGCAATCACAAATGCAAACAAAAACACAAAAAAGATGCAAATATAAAGAATTAACTACAAATCAAATGCATTAAATTATCAAGATAATAAAGAACACACATTTAACACATTATAGGACAGGAAATATATTTCTTTATATAATAAAAACAATAAGATACATGCGATATATCACCTTCTCTTGGCTGTAACACTATTATGAACTAAAATATGAGTTCCTTTGCTCGGTCTACACACATGAACAACTCCTCCGTGCTCCTTAAGAAACAAGCCCAAAGAATCAATGATGTAGTTTCTTGACTATATAAGAAGCGGAGGCTGTTGGAAATGTAGATTTCCATACATGGGGGAATGATTTACAGAACTAGGACTAAGGTAGTGGATTCAATAGGTATAATTTCAACATAAGGATGCTACAATGCTCTCTCCTCCTTCTCATCCTTTCCTTAGATTCTTTTACACCTTTGGGGAGGAAATTATGGAAGCTATGGTAGTTATCTATGAGAAAAAGGAGGTTAGAACCCGTGAAATTGATTTCACTTTTCTTGAGAATTATTTATCTGTTAACCTCAAAACAGTTCATATGTGGGATGGACACTAGCAAGGCATGTATATGCATTCTATTCACTTCCAGAGTGTGATGTGCATAAAAAAGGGGTTTTTGAGGGTTTTATTGAGAAGGGATAGTTTCCTTAAACCATAGAAGGACAATGAATTCTGCAAAGGGGATGAAGATCATGGAAATGGAAAAAGCGAGCATTTTTACAATGTTGTGGCACAATATCCTATAACAAATGCCCCCTAATGTGTAAGGTCAAAAGGACAACTAGTCGTCGAAATAGATTATAAATTTTCATAATTAAGTGCATGGCGGACCTGAAAGAAGTTGTCAAACACCAACCACAGGATGTATCTTACAACAAAACAAGTTAGAACTTTCTCTTCCTCATGTGGGCATACCCATGCTCCGGAGTAACAAGGAACATAGTTACCAAATCAAGTACATTGCATATCCATGTGATATATATAAGCAGTGATCATGACCACGCAAGATGAATACACCGTGGATCCATGTCAAAAGAGATCATAGGCACAAAGAAATATGCAATGGATCCATGTCTTAGAATCAAATGGATATATATACAAACAAGTATTAGACATATCAATCTCCATAAGAATCGATGTCATAAATAAATAAATGACAATCCAACACAAATAAAGTCAAATAAAAAAGATCCAATTCTATAATGGACTTGAGGTATTCAAACTAAACAATAAGGGTATGAGTCTAAACCATGATGTCTTGAAGTCAAACACTGTAAGACACTGTTTGATTACCGGCCATACCATTAACAAACGGGAGTGAATGCACCTATAATGATAATGAGAGATAATGTACCTAGTACAATCTAATAAGTGTGAATAGATGTTTTGGCATTGAACAATTGTAGACTCTAACGATAAGGAGACATTGATGTATTCCTGTTCTCAGTAGCAAGGAAACCTGCCTCTGATGATTGCAAGTTCCAAGCTACTAAAAATAATATAGAACACTATCCTAGAATAGATGAGTTGAAGTTGATGGAAAGTGATCCACTGGAAGGAGGGAATTAAGGCACCCCTCATCATCCAACATGAGGTAGTAGCAGAAGGCCAAATATTTGGTAGGACAAACTAATTGATTATATAACATAGTTTACACACGAGAAGGATGACATACTAAAGTCAAGAGTTCTAAGGAGTGGACAACATAGGTTAAAATTTCCCTTGAACATAAGCACGACATAATAAGTGACTGAGGAAACATAAAATCAAGTCTGAATGAACAAGAAATAAGTTTGTGCATATGAGACATCAACAAAATTCTCCATAATGATTGGAAGAATAACCAATTGGGGGACATTATGCATAAACTAGTTCAGTTTCCTAAGGTCATATTAAAAGTTCAAATTGTTGAGATAATGACTCAAAACAATGTGCTTTGTTCAATGGTGAAACAACTACTGCCAAACATAAATAAGAATTGACTATTTCTACATCGTATTTTTGAAATATTTGATTTTTTGTCTTTTTCATATTATAAAAAGTTTGAAAAATAATAAAAGAACGACACAATAAGTGACTAGGAAACATAGACTCAAGAATGAACAAGACATAATTATGTGACATCTGAGACATCAACAAAATTATCCATAATGATTGGAAGAATAACGAATGAGGGGAGATTATGCATAAATGAGTTTATTTTTCTATGCATACAAAAATGCTTGATACTACGACTCTCTCTAATCCGTCTTTTTGGAAGATTTGATTTTTTGTCTTTTTTCATATTATAAAAAGCTTGAAAATAAATAAAATCACGCTATAATACAGTGGAAGAAATGAGTGTCGCATGGCATGCAACTATGTTCCAAACACATGGAACATACCTAAATGAAAAAAATGCAAAAAAGCAAAAGAGTATTGGGAAAGAGGTGGACACTCATCAACATGTTTCTTCCCATGATACAATCCAGAATGCAAATGCAATGCATGAAAGTGACGAGAAACACATTGAATGCAATGGCAATATGAAATTTGCAATAAAGAATTAGGTATATTGCGCAAGTAGTACTGAGCAAGGGAAAAATCACAATGAACAAAAATGGGAGCCTTATAGGGAATGGGCATAAATATAGGAGAAAGAGAGGCATGCGACTTCTTTTCAAATTCATGGTAAAACTATAAAGGCTCTTGAATCTATGATTAAAAATCATCATGGGAGCCAAAATGAGAAAGGTGCTGACTATAGTGTCCCATATTAGGTATGCTTTTCTGTCCAACTTGTGCAAAATGCAGATAGAGATGGTTGATGCACCAATATCCAACAGGTTCAACCCTATGGAAAATTTGGATAAAAAAGGTTCAAATGAATCATAATAGAGGGGATTCCTAGACCTATATGGAAGGTTTTGAAAATACTTGATTGGATCGAGCAACATGCAGAAAACGATCCCATTAGAGGAAATTTGAGGTCTAAAACAAACCTTATAATAAAACGAGCCATCATATAAGAAAATGAGCCAACCATAATTTCTTGATGAGTTGGAATTCAAGAACCAATAGAAATTCAATAAAATGAGTCAGCCATAATGGTTGAATTGATATATTTGTCATACAAAACTACTTTTTTTGTTCGTATTTTCAACATATCTCCTTGTGTTTTCTTCAAATTTCAAGCAAGAGCACTCATTGGATGTAGAATTAAAATTCATGCATAAGGACCATATTGAAGTCCAAGGTTCCCTCCATAACCATAAAATTGACTGAGACAATATTCCCACCTAATGTAATAGGAATTTGAGGAAGAAATCCCAACGTTGCAATAGGTATTCTATCAAAATCCATTATCTAATTAATGATCGACACAAGTTTGTGACAACCCAAACACACTTAAACCCTTATTTGGAATGGTGGAAAAGAAGGAAGGCGACGCTCATCTAGATTATTCTAGTCAAAGGAAGCAACCCTAGATCTTAGCAAGGGTTCATTCGATGTGAACTGAATCCCCCCTTGTCTAGAAAGTTTTGAACTAGCAATGAAGAAAAATTGAGTGGTAGTAATATCACTCTCCAAAGGAAGAGTGGGTTCAATTGAAGATTGCATCAGTTAGACCAATTGATGCTTGTCACTCTCCAAAGAAAGAGTGGGATCGAACAAACATTGCATTGGTTCAACCACTTCAACATCAACACTCTCTAAAGGAGGAGTAGGATTAGTCAAAAGTTACATTGACTCGATCAGTTCATCAACCAAAGGTTGAACAGGGTATTGAGAAATTATAGGTTGTTTAGGAGCAGAAGGTCCTTGACTCATGAACCACACTCTCTCTACCTCTAGAATAACAAGGAATAAGTGAGTAAGGTGGTGTCATTTGTAAATATTACAAGGGAGCTTAGGCTTGCATCCTATTTAGATCTATTAATAGTATCAATATGTCTAGAACAAATCACATTGGATGGTTGTTTACCCCAACATGAATTGTAGTGGTTGGTTTCTTGCCCCCAACATGACTTGCAGTGGTTGGAAGGTTGTCTCCAGTTTGACTTGTAATGATGGGTGACTTGACATTAATATGAATCGCAATGATTAGTGGCGTGTCCTCAGCATGACTCGCAATGGTTGATGAGGTACATTTAGTATGACTTGCAGTGACTGAAAGTTTTCTCCTAGCATTACCTCCAGAGGCTAGTTGCAACTTTCTAGTATGAATTACAGTGACTAGGAGAGTGCCCCCAACATGACCTCTAATGGTTGGGAAGTTTCCCCTAGCATGACCTCCAATGGATGGGGAGTTTCCCCTAGCATGACCTCCAATAGATAAGGAGTTTACCCTAGATTGATCTCTGGAGGCTAAGGAATTTCCCTCTTGTCTTCACATCATCTTCCTATTTTTCCTCCTTATATTCCTTTTAGATTGTTGTTTACTAGTATAAAGACTTTCACCAAATGAGGTAGAAGGAGGAGGACAAGATGTTACTGGAGGAAAAGAAAAAGGGTTTTGATGTCCTTAATATATAGTGTTTGCTTGATAAGCATCAAGAAAATTCAAGACATTCACAAATGAAAACAACCAAATCGACATCCCTAGGGTGAATCTAAGAAGATTCAAGGTGTCCAACAAGGAAGAACCAACGTTTCTAAGAAATGGAAAATAACAAGAAACCCCTTGAACACAGGTCCCTTGGTTGGTCTCCATAGGACCCTTAGCCATAAATTATTATTCAACAAGTAATAAAACTCTAAGGCCAACAAAGCACAAAAATAACACCACTAGCAAAGTCCTTCTCAATCCAAGTAAACGAGGGCCTTTTAAAGATGGGTACATGTTGATTAAGTCCCACAAGAAAACAACAAAGGTGTGCAAAGCAGTTACTATGACCTACGCTAACAACCCTTCTTGGTGCAAATATAAAAAAAGGTACAGGACACCGTCCAAGGGTATTGATAGTTTGGTACAACGTTTACCTCATGTACCGTAGGAAGTCCCATGTAGTCGGTAGTGCCTAGGAAAAGAAACTAAGGTTACCAATTTGCAATCAATGTCCATGGGAGCAATCGACAATCAAGATTGTATGTATGGGTAGGGTAGTTAAGCATGAAGCTTTAACTTCAAGGGTACCAACACCACAGAGGGCCCAAGGTGGTACAAATGAAACCCACATACATGTAAAATCCATAGATGCTTGATTAAGTATTGGAGGGGTAATATCCACAACTTAACCTCACACAAAATCTTATTTGACTCCCATTTGAGAAGAGTTTCCTGGACACACCTAGACAACATTTGGATTTTTTGCTATCCTATTTCAGACATCTATGTTTAAAGGTTCAAAAGACTTAGATTTTTTTCTTTCACTCTAATCCAAGTCTCTACACTTAGACTAGTTTGTGAATCCTATAAATCCAAAAAGTCTAGTAAATTTTAGGTTAAGCATTCATTTCAACTTTTGGTAACCAAGTGGTGCCATTGCAATCAAAACCATAAATAAACCCCTAAAATGAAAAGTGGTCCTTGTAGAATCACCCTCATTTTTATTCGTGGTTAAAATTGCAACTTGTTTGAATCCTTATCCCAAATAGTTTGTCACTGCAATCAAAACCATAAAATCAACCCCCCAATCGAAAGGTGGTCCTACCATGGAACCCCCATTTTTGTTTCCAACGTTAAAACTACAGTTTGTTTAACATTGTGGCATTAAGAGTCAACGTAGTTGCAACTAAAACACCAAAATTAATCCCCTAATCGAAAAGAGGTGCTACCAATGACACCCCTTTTTCCTCTTGGGTTGCAATTATTTTGTTCGAAGCCATCACCTAAAAAAATTAATTAAAAAGACTCTTTAGAAATATAAATAAAGCTTAAAAAAACTAATTTAGTTTACAAAGTTAAAAAAAAAGATATATTTTTTTTGAAATACATTAAAAAAACCACATNAAAAACATTAAAACAACTTGAAAGAAAAAAAAATTCAAAAAAAAAGAATCACTCATAAACACTTATATAAAAACAAAATGTCAAACAATAAATTAAAAAAATTAAGAAAAAGTCATTTAAAAAACAAAAAATTCATAAAAAAATTAAAAAATTGAAACTTAATTAAAAATGTAAAATAATTAAATAATAATAATTTAAACCTCCCCTCCCCTTCTCTCCCTCCGTCTCTCCCTCCCTCCCCCGTCCTCGTCCCCTCCCTCTCTCCCATCCTTCTCCCCCTCCCTTTGGTGACCTTTTGGGTGCATAATGGAGTAGTGTCGTGCGCCCAAGGGACACCCCAAGGGGTGGCATCCCAAGGAGTGACGTGATCCTGAGTATCACACCACCCCTTGGGGTACCCGTTGGGACACCATTTGGGCGCACGAGGAGTGGTGTGAGAGCAACACACTGACTCTCATGCCTTGAGAGGGATGCCTAAGGTATGGGGCATGCGAGGGGGGGGAGGCAGGGGAGGGAGAAGGGGAGGGGAAGGGGACAATGAAATTGATGGTGGGGGTGGTGGATGTTATTTATTTATTTATTTTTACATTTTTAATTACGTTTCAATTTGAAAAAATAATAATAAATTGTATATTTTTAAAATGACTATTTTTTTAATTTGTTGTTTAACATTTTTTATTTTGTATCTGTTTTAAGGGTTTGCGTTTTTTTTAAATTTGTTTTCTTAGGAGTTGTTTTAATGTGTTATTTTTTTTTAACTTTATACGTTTTTTGGGTTATTATTATTATTATTATTAACTTTGTAAACTAAATTTGTTTGATTTTAAGCTTTATTTATATCTCTTGAGATTTTTTTTTAATTAATTTTAACCTTCGATTGGGGGTTGATCGCAAAGAAGGGTGGTAGGGGATGGGGAAGGGGGTGGCAGGAAGATGGAAAAGGGGTGGTAGTGGGGAGGTAGGGATGAGTGGTGCGATTCTCAATAATCACAACATTCATCCCTCCATCCCTTTTGTCAAACCTTATACCATATGTTTAGTATTTAGTTTGTTTTTTGTTTTTTAATATTTTCAATTTTTTTTTTTTTTATAGTTTTAATTTTTAACATTTTAGCATTTAATTTTTGTTTTCTTTTTTAATTTTTTTCATAATTGACATGCTTTTAATGTTATTTTTTTTTGCAATTTTTTATTTGTTTATTTTTTTTTTCAAAAAAAAAATTCCAAGCAAATGTAACCCAACAAAGGAAAAGGGTGTTGTAGCACCTATTTTTACGTCACAAGTTGATTTTATACTTTTCATTGAAACAATGTCAACAGTTAATATGATATCGTCAATCAAGTTGTAATTTTAACCCTGGATTGGTAGTTGATTGCTACTGGTTCAATTCGAGGGTTGATTTATAGTTTTGATTACAAGGGCACCTAATGGGGTTTCAAAAAAGTTTTAAATTTAGTCGAGCACAAAAGGGTGTTACTAGTAGCACCACTTTTTGAAATGGATGTAAAAACAACTAGTAAATGTGACCTCCAAAAAAACAAGAACTCGTGCATGTTCTTGTTTTATGGTATATTTTATTGAAGATCCATACAACTAAATAAGAACAATCTCATGAGATGCATAGTGAACGAGGAGTTGAACATTTCCAATATTTGGATCATGGATGCACAAGAATTTTGTAACTAAAAGTTGTTTTCTTCAGCACTTTAATACAAAAAATTACCCATTTGTGTTTACCATATATATATTTATATATATACTATGAAATGCAATAAAAATCCACATAAGAGACAATCCATTTCCATTGTCTACCTTCTCTCATTCACATACCTTACATTACAAGTCCACCTCAATTATCATGCAAAATATATTGTTTGGGAAGAGCTCCAGTAGCTCCATTTCCATAATAGATGAAAAATGAAAATAAAAGGTAAGAAAAAGAATTACCATAGATAACATTTTCCATCGCAATACAATTTTCACTTGTAGAAATATGACCACAAAATTCACAAATAACAACAACATTTATGGAAGGATGCAGTCACAAACAACCTCAATCAACCTCAATCTCAGTGACCTCTTTTAGTCATATTTTCAAACATGGAAATAACAAACAAAATAAGTTATGCTTGAAGCAATGTACTAGTTACACTAAGGAATTTTGCTACAACTAACATTAAAAGTAATAAAAATAACAAACAACATCAACTATGCACAAAGCAATGTACTAACTACACTCAAGAATTTCACTACAACTAATGTTAAAAATAATAAGAATTGAATATTATTGTCTTTCTATAGACTATTAGTGCAATGAATACAAAACCTAAGAAAACCTCCATTCTTTTAACCCAACCTATGCAATAGACTTGTAGGTCCTTGTATGTCACAAACACCACCTTATATTCAAAATGTGCCTACTTTCAAACCAATAACTCAAAATGCTCTTGGTAAATGGTTTACCATAGTAAAAACCAAAGAAAAATTTCATAAAACATCATTTTCTTGCTGATATCTCCATCCATATCACGAGACCAATCTCCATGTAATCTATTATAGAATACCAAAGGGAAACGAAGGGACCTTAGGGTTGCAAGTAATTTAAACTATCTTGGAGTTAGGATAATACCTCATAAGGAGAGGCAATGTATGGATTGGAAAATGACTGTGTAGCAAACACGGAGAAGGAAATCCCGCAATCCTTGTACACTACCACAAATATCTCCATGGAATACTTTCAAGGAAATATTGTTCTTTTAGGAACACCTCCAACATTTATGAGAATTTTGTGAGTGAAAGCATTGATTAGTGTTTCCATCCCACCTACACATTCTCTGCAAGGTATAAGGAAGGAATCTCAATCTTTAAACCACCAACTAATAACAAAAGATTAGTAATTGATCTCATTCAATGTTTAATTGTTTGTAATAAGGGGATGTGGTTATCCAAAATTGCATTAATCATAACCATTTAATTAGTGGGATGATAGTAGTTAACCCTAAACCATGACTACAATAAAGAATCTATGAGATTCCATGGTTTTATAGATCGACTCCATCATGGGAAAATGTGGAGAGAATAACACCTATGAATGTAGTAAATGTTATTGATGTGACTCAAGCATGATTTATGAGAAATAATACATATATTTGCATTAGAATCAATATGACTAAGATCATGGTTTTTTGTTACTATTATTGGCATCAATATGATATGTTTTATTTTTATTGTTATAGCTATGATCTTGTCATGATAACCACCAAGGTAATAAGATGAATAAGTTGCCACTACACTTGGTATATAAAAGGAGATAAATTCTATTAACATTACTACGAGCTCAAGAATTAAGAACCATAATTGACATAATTATGGTTTAAAGCTAGGAAAAATACAATATTATGTTAATGGTGAGGTTATATGAAGGTTCTATGCCATGCATTATACATATATTTATAGAGAGATGTAGGTTATCTTGCTTTAAAATTTAAACACGTGTTACTAATAAGTCATATGATTCCTAATTTATTCATTATATACAAATATCACATATGCTTATAATTTGTGTTCAAAACCGAGTTCAAAATGAGTTTTATTTTTGTACTTAAGGCATATTTGTCACAATAACACCTACGATTTGACTTCTATGTTAGAGGAGTAAAGAGTAGAGGTTCATGGGAACAATGTCATTAATGCTTAGGGCCGAAAATTGTCAACATGGAAAAATATCGATTAAAGACATGAAGGCATGGACTTGCTATACCACAATTTGTAATGTCCCCTCTTAGGAAATTTTATTAAAATGCCCAATTTTCCAATTTTTTCACAATTTTGGCTCTTGACTAGTTTTAGTGTCTTGGTCTCCAAATCAGCCCAATTGCTTCCAAATATTAAGATAAGGTGTATGAATGATATAATAACTCGATTATAATTTTTAGGGGTGTATTATGGCCCTCAAAACACTTCTGCAAGTTTGTACTAAATTTTGAACAAGATGGATGATTTTACATGGCAATTTTGGGCTCAAATCCCCCGGTGTAAGTGGTAGAAATGGCTTCCCAAATGTGCAGAAACCATCTCAAATTATTAAATTGAAGCAGGGGATGTGTAGACTAAATTATCAGAGACTCATATTCATAACCAATCGAACTCCCATGGTTGTTATCACTTCATTCAATCAGATATAAAAAACTAGTTTTGGACCCTTGGGGAAACGAGATGTAGTTTGCTCCAAATGATATGAATTTCGACCCAATGGCCAAATATTCTCAATTACTGAACATAAAACCCATAGTATACATTAATTACAGTTCAGTCATTCATAAATAATCAATGGTGCACACATATATTCGATTCCATCAAGATTACAAGAGTTTACAACAAGGTATTGGAGAAATGGCACTGTTTCTTCAATATTGGACAATAATACATGAGATATATTGGATTTTAGACCTGAGAGTTTTCTGAACTTAAATAATAGATCATTTACATCAGAATACAACATAATGGAGCAAGAGAAGCTCCCTCAAAAAGATGAATACCTCACCAAGTGCGCCTCACTCCATAGAGATGAAATATGGTGAGAACACTTGCGATGAATGGAAGAACAAGCTGATATTGAGATGTACATGAACTTCCTGTAGCTTGCACCTGAAAATAAGACTCCATTAAAGCTCCATGAAATACCTGAGTGTCCTTTCCAAACACCAACTAGGATGGGAATCTTTCACCCTCGAAATTGGCTTAAGTAAGAAAACTAGTCATCCACTAGCTCTCACAATTCACAAATGACAATTTAAAAAATGATAAAAAGATTATTCTCATGGATGATCCCTGTATTTTTTAAACATTATTGGTCTTCTAAGGTTCCAAATCCATCCATAAACCAAATCCAAGTCGAATTGGTGTGGCTGCTCATGCTATGCCATGTGGTGTCTCTCTTCACCTTTCCTCTTCTCCCAAATTTGAGTAGGAGCCTCTTAGCCTTCTACAACTCCCAAATTCGACCTCTAAGATGATATATTCAGTATTGACATGTCTGTATTCTAGTATGTCAGCCTTTAGATCTGACTTGTGTCATAACTGTCATAGAATCTCCATCATTGGTGTCATAGATGTCATAAATGTAAGTGGAATCTAGCCAAGTGTCCATGAAACTCCCATTTGGCTCTTCCTCTCCCATGTAAGTTACAATTCATCCCAAATTAGACCTATGAAGTATATGGACAAGTATATTAACCTCATAATCCATCCCAAAAAATTAGGCTTCCCATAGATTCAAAATTACAAGAGGAGGATGCCATTTAACATATGAACTCTAGCTTGAGTGGGCCCCATAGTCTCCATGTGTCTCCATTATCCATAGCCATTTCAATTTTATCTTGTATTTATTTAATAAGATACATTATTAAATATTTATCCTCTTCTAATGTCTAAACATCATTTATTATCCCCATTATTCCAAATCTCAAAGCTTCCACCCCCACCTAGGAAACTAGTGATTTTCCTCCTTGGCAATTATTTTACTTTTAGCATCCCTTTGACAAATTTCATGAATATGGAAAATGTGATTTGGCCATTGTGACCCAATGCAAATTTTGGGACATTAAAAATTCTCCCTTCCCAATATTTCTTGTCCTCGAGCAATTTCAAACATGGTTGTTGAAGAACCTGCTTTCTGTATGATTCTTTGAAGTTGCCATTGAGCTGCCCACCTTGAGCCTTTGAGATTCCATGAATATTTCAGAGAGGAACCACCATGCTTGCTACTACATTACTCTGATTAAAATCACCTTATTAAATGGGGAATCCATCTCCCATACTACTTGTTTCCCAAATAATTTGAAATCAATGGGACTAAAACCTATCCCAGGGTCCCATTGATTGCATTGCACTCCAACAATTAAGAGTGCTCTCCAACCCATACCATTTGGAAAGAGAATTCCTGGATCCCATTTTCTTGTATGAATTCTTCCAAACATCATGAGTGTATAATATATATCATCAAAGTATATAACAACATAATAAGAATGTACATCAAGGAGGTGCCTCACCAAGAAATCATGAAAGTGCTTATACCTCCCAGTGAGTAGACTACCATTTACCAAGTACATACATGCTTCAAGTGACCAATCAAATCTGCTCCAATGACATAGGTGAGTATCCCATGTCCTATAATTCTGCTCCAAAAGGAAGTGATATGCATCAAAATATTAATCCATGCATTCTTTCCTCCAAGAAGTGAATGAAGAATCTCCACTCAAATTTGAACCAAATAGTGAGCAACAGAAACAAGGAGACTTCAAATGACTCAAAGAAGTCTTACCCATACATCCATGAATGAGTGAACCATAAAGATATAACAATTTATGTGGCTGGTAACAAAAATGTTCTCCTATCATAAGTCTATTCACCCTAGTGTTGGATGAAGTTCCTCCAACATCAAAAAAACCACGAGTCTTCAAGTCACACTCAAATGCATATCATAGGTGCATCCATGTAGATGTGCATCATCAGAAAGTAACAAGGAATGCTGCTGCAAATGTGAATATGAATGTGCTCCAAATTATATGTAATGTGAATCAATATAACCATCCATGTGTTCTTTCATCCAATAAGCAAATGGAGAACCTCCACCAAAATATTAACAAAATAAGGAGCAAGGAAAACATGAAGACTTCAAGTGGCTCAAAGAAGTATCATCAATAAACTCATGAATATGTATATCATCATGTAACATCAGAGGATGTTGTTGCCAATAATAATGTTCTTCAATCATATAACTCTTCACCTAAGTGTGGGGTGAAGTTCCTCCAACTTCAAATAGACTAGGAAAGGAGAAAGGAAAATCATGAGTGTCCAAGTGACTCAAGTGAACATCATAGGTGCACCCATGTAGATGTGTATAATCATAATGTAAACAAGGATGCTGCTGAAAATGTAAATAAGATGGTGCTCTAATAATTCCATCATAAAAATGAGAAATAGAATGTCCATGCTCTTCATGTGGCACCATCAAAAAGAAACCTTTCACCCATACTTCATTAGGGTGACTGCTGCAAAATTTAGAAGTGTAGGACGTAGGAGAAAGAACCAACTCACCCAAATGATCAGTAAGTGAAAAATTGTCATAATTTGAAGGATCCATAGGATTAGGATTATGCACCTCCCTACAAAATGCAAAAAATTCCTCATGGGTTGGTTCCACGGTGGTGGAATTATGCACTTCTTCAAAAATTGTGTAACCATTTTCAAGAGGCAACTCGAGTTCCTCTTCCACCATTACTAGTGATTGGATCTCATCGCTATCATCCTCAAGCACATCAAGAACCTGAAATTTTTCATGTTTTTCATGATCCATCATGTCATGAGAATCCTCCAAGCAATCTACCTTATGAAAATCTGAAACATTGGAGGAAAAACAAGTGTCTTGCAACTTTTCAAGAAGTTGCTTATTTTGAATTGCGAGCTTATCAATAACTTCATTATTATTCAAGTAGGATTCATGTAAACATTCACTAAGCTCAATGAAATTTTTTCCATAAAAAATCAAAGACATGAAACTACCTTTGATGTTGCACATTTCTCTTTGAATCTTCTCCATGTCTTCAAGGAATGATGGCTCCTCCAAGGAAGTATCTCTCCAACAAGAATTTGATACCAATGCTTGAGTGTCATGGAGTATTCTAAGGACCTCTTGGATCTTATTTTCATTCATATTTAAGGACCCTTAAATAAAATGAGTTTCCTGCAAATTAAACTCCTCATATTCTTCCTTCTTGCTTGGACCAACGTCATGAAGCTCAAGTGGTGATGGGGAAGTTGATCTTGTTTCTTCTTCAACTGCTACAAGGTCTTCATTTTCATGTTTAATGGAAGTTTGTCTTGCAGCAACAATTTAAAAATTTATCTCTATGTCACCAACATATAGGTGTGAGCACCCAACAGTAGGTACTCCTTCATAGTTCAAACATCCAACAGTAGATGCCCTTTGGTCCATATCCATAGTAGAATTTGTTTCAACATGATATTCAATAGTTTCAAGGTACTCTTCATCCTTCTCATGTGATGTTTAATCATATTTTTTAGATTCATTTGGGAGTGAATTTATATCCTCTTCATGTACTACTTCTTCTACTTCACCTATTTCAGAACTAGGTGGTTCATGGGTCTCCTCTTTTTTCTCCTTCAAGCAAGTTGATGCAGTTTTCCCCTTGATTTTCTTAAAATCAATATATTTTTCCCAACTTTGGATAGCCAAAAATTCAAATCCTTTCATAATATTCTTGTTCATGTCTTCAAAGATAGGCTCCATCATTTTTATAATCTCCTTACCATCATATGAGGTTCCCTTTTTATCCCTAGTCATAGTTTCCTCAAAAAAATTGCCTTCTTCTCCTACCCTTTTTTTTCCTTCAATAAAAGCACTTTTGGTTTCAATATATAATGGTGGTCCCTGAATTATTTTCCTCATAAATATAAGACCACATAAGGTGCCAATATCATGCTCTGATACCACTGTAATGTCCCCTTTTAGGAAATTTTTTTTAAATGCCCAATTTTCCAAATTTTTCACAATTTTGGCTCTTGACTAGTTTTAGTGTCTTGGTCTCCAAATCAGCCCAATTGCTCCCAAATATTCAAATAAGGTGTATGAATGATATAATAACTTAATTATAATGTTTAGGGGTGTATTATTTCCCTCCAAACAATTCTGAAAGTTTGTACTAATTTCTGAACAAGATGGATGATTTTACATGGCAATTTTGGGCTCAAATCCCCCCGGGGTAAGTGGTAGAAATGGCTTCCCAAATGTGAAGAAACCCACTCAAATTATTAAATTTAAGCAGGGTATATGTATAATAAATTATCAGAGACTCATATTCATAACCAATCGAACTCCCATGGCTGTTATCCCTTCATTCAATCAGATATAAAAAACCAATTTTGGACCCTTGGGGAAACGAGATGTAGTTTGCTCCAAATGATATGAAATTAGACCCAATGGCCACAAATTATCAGTTAATTAAAATGAAACCCATATTATACATAAATTATAGTTCATTCATTCATAAATCATCAATGGTGCACACATATATTCGATTCCATCAATATTGCAAGAGTTTACAACAAGGTATTGGGGAAATGGCACTGTTTCTTCAATATTGGACAATAATACATGAAATATATTGGATTTTAGACATGAGAGATTTATAAACTTAAAGAACAAATAATTTACATCAGAATACAAAATAATGGAGCAATATAAGCTTCCTCAAAGAGATGAATAGCTCACCAAGTGCGCCTCACTCCATAGAGCTGAAATATGGTGAGAAAACTTGAGATGAATGGAAGAACAAGATGATATTGAGATGTAAATGAAATTCATGTATCTTGAACCTGAAATTAAGACTCCATTAAATATCCATGAAATACCTGAGTGGCCTTTCCAAACACCAACTAGGATGGGAATCTTTCACCCTCGAAACTGGCTTAAGCAAGAAAACTAGTCATCCACTAGCTCTCACAATTCACAAATGACAATTTTACAAATGAGGAAAAGAATCTTCTCATGGTTGATCCATGTATTTTATAAACATTATTGGTCTTCTAAGGTTCCAAATCCATCCATAAACCAAAGCCAAGTCGAATTGGTGTGGCTGCTCATGCTATGCCATGTGGCCTCTCTCTTCACCTTCCCTCTTCTCCCAAATTTGAGTAGGAGCCTCTTGGCCTTCTCCAACTCTGAAATTCGACCTCTAAGATGCTCTATTCAGTCCTGACATGTCAGCCTTCAGATCTGACTTGTGTCATAACTGTCATAGAATCTCCATCATTGGTGTCATAGATGTCATAAATGTAAGGGGAATCTAGCCAAGTGTCCATGAAACTCCCATTTGGCTCTTCCTCTCCCATGTGAGTTAGAATTCATCCCAAATTATACCTATGAAGTATATGGACAAGTATATTAACCTCATAATACATCCCAAAACATTAGGCTTCCCATAGATTCAAAATTACAAGAGGAGGATTCCATTTAACATAGGAATTCTAGCTTGAGTGGGCCCCATAGTCTCCATTCTCCATATCCATTTCAATTTTCTCTTGTATTTATTTAATAAGCTAAATTATTAAATAGTTATCCTCTTCTAATGTCTAAACATCATTTATTATCCCCCTTATTCCAAATCTCAAAGCTTCCACCCCCACCTAGGAAACTAGTGATTTTCCTCCTTGGCAATTATTTGACTTTTAACATCCCTTTGACAACTTTCATGAATATGGAAAATGTGATTTGGCCATTGTGACCCAATGCAAAATTTGGAACATTACACAACTCACCCTTGTTATGACTAGTTATAATGTATACCATTTCCTAAATGGAGAAAAAATCCATATGGTACCCCATTGTCTACTTATATATGATGGATATTACTTTCTAAATGGGAGAGATCAATACATGGATATTTACTTATTAAGTGTGACAATGTTTCATATCATTTTTTCTATAGCAATGTTTAAAATTTATATTAAAAAAATTGTGGCTAATTCATATAATATAAATTTACAAAAAAATAGATGATTCCGGCGAGGGATAACCTACAACCCATAGAGAGAGTTTACCCTACATAGTACTATAGAGACCTATAATATTATTGTTTGCTTTGATCTATAGGTTTATTGCTTGATAAACTGAGATAATAATAATATTATTCAACAATACATTTTAGAATCAATTTTATTTTGGAATTGAGTTGAGTACTCTATGACAAGTCTACAATGATTTTTGGATTTCTTTCTCACCACTTGGGCCTATTCTCAAGGGTTTTCCTAGTATTTTCATTTGCATCATGAATAGAAGGGGTAGTTTCTTCCTCCATGAGTCTAGCTACATCTCTTGGAATTCTTTTTGTTTCTCCATTGGGGGCTTGAGTAAATTGTATTGCATAGTGAATTCTACTTTCCCCATTGGTTTGTCCTCCTTTGGGTTGATATATTCTTTCTATGAGTGGAGTGATTTAGTATGGATTGATGGGACTTTGAGCTTTTCTTTTACGATGGTTGTTTTTAGTTGAGTTTTTATTGGTTTTATCTACCTTACATTCTAATTACGTTAACATGTGATCTACATTAGTATCATTGGTTTATGTACCTTACATTCTAATTACATTAACATATGATCTACATTAGTATCATCTCACCATATAGGCTTTCAACTAGTTTCCTTTTGGCATGATATGCTTTACTTCCCCTAGGTTATGAACATGTTTTTTTATTAGAGAAAGAGGATACCGAATGCCTCACCTTGAAAGAAGAACAACAATGAAAGTCGACATGATCAAGTTGGACTTTTGTTTCCATACATAATCACCTACATCTAGCCAAATATATTTAAAAATGCCTTTTAGAATGTCCAAAAAAAACAAGCCACCCAAATAGATATCAATTTATATGGCAAGACACAACCACTATAGCTTACATTAACATGTATTGATTTTGTATATTATTATGATGCAAATTTATTAGAATCCATTCATATAAAAAGAAAAACTAAATAAAGAAAAAGTAAAACCAATGCTTAGAAAACCTTTTACCATCAGAAATATTTTATATGAAAAAGACCATTATAATTTTTTATATACCTTTTCTTTAATCAAATAAAACCATAAGTTTTAACTCAATACAATATAACCATGTATATTAAAAAATTATCAAAACTCTTAAAACAATGTATTTTATTTCTTACAAAACAAAACATATCATATTAAGAATTGCCACACAATGCAATTTAGCCCAACTCAATCAATTCAATTAAAAGAAACATCCATAAAAACTTTAAAGTGCAATTTAGTCCAACTCAATCAATTCAATTAAAAGAACTGACCATAAAAACTTTAAACACCAATCAATCCACAAATATAAATATAGTCAAACATATAATGGCTCCACAAGAGCAACATGTCACTTACAAGAGTAGAAACTGGGTGGGGAGGGTAACATTCATTCCTCCCAACCACCCAAACTACATCCATTTGAACAGCCACAATGAAATCTACTTTCATACAAAACCAATATAAATATAGCCAAACATACAATGGCCACAATGAAATCTACTTTCACACAAAACCATGGACGCAAGTTTTGATTTTGATGGATAAAAATGTATTTCTCTTTCCCTACTTTCACACAAAACCATGGATGCAAGTATGGATGTTTATCGATAAAAGAACGTATTTATCTTTCACTTGGATGTAACATATGCAATGATGTGTAAGTTGGTATTGTTCGTATTTTTTTCTAAAATTTTATCAAAATAAATAGATTTATTAAAAAATATAAATAGGTTAATATAATTTTTTTATAATAACAATAATATAATTTAAAATGAGTTTAAATATATAAAAATTTTAAATATTTATTTATTTATTTATAAAATAAGATAGATTTATTTAAACTTGGATCTATCAAGTATTCAGAGAGATTTAATTTTTTGAGGTGTATATTTTTCTTACCATTTGGATCTCTCTCCGTACTTGATAGATCTGGATTTAAAATGGATCTATGCTAGTTTAATTTTTTATATATTTTATTTAAGTTGATATGTAATTTATATTTTTCATTTTTTATTTTTTCATATTTTATTTATTTATGTCGGCTAACATAACTTGACTAACGTGATAGGATCCCCCCATATTGGGTTGGAGAGCACCTCGCTTCACTCGGTGACAACATGCTACATGTAACGTGACAACATTTCCCCATGCTCGTTACATGGTGGCTTAATTTATTTTAATTAATTATTTTGTTATGTTACCCGTAACATGACAAACATGACAACATCCCCCATACTGGTAAATAGACAAACGTGACAACATCCCCATATTGGATTGTAGAAGCGCCTCTCGATGCAATAATTTAATATAAATTCTTATTATAAAAATATAGTATACTTTAAATTAACGTTTTATTAAATATTTTTAAATATAATATATATATATATATATATATATATATATATATATATAAAAGTAAGTAATGCATACCTTAAATTAAATATTTTATATATGTTTAATTATTATTGTTTGTACCATATATTTAAATTTAATTATCAATTACAAAAATTATTTAGCATGCGGTAGCTCATTTAATGTTATTGTAGAGTTGTTGTGAATAGTTGAATTTTAGGTAGCCTAAGATCCAACCATTCATATCAACTCTGCAACAACACAAAATAAAATGAACTACCTTATACTAAATATCTAAATATTGATAACTTCACTATCAACCATTAAATTATTCAAAAACTATTCTTGACACTCTAAATGTTGCTAAATAATAATTGCCTACTATTCCTACTTAAAGTATGAAACTCACGAAGCAATTTTTTATACTAAGTTATTAAGTCCTCCAAATGCATGCTTTCACTAAACTTGTCTTTCTTTTCAAGCGCCCTATCTCCAAACTCCCCTTGAATTAAATACAATATTAATATAATGTTTGAATATATATATATATATATTTTTTTTGTTGTTATAATATTACTTTGTCCAGGTGAAACATGGTGACATACGCTATACTTATATATAACTTTTATTTTTTATTTTTTTATCATATTTGTGATAGTAATATTTTTTATAATTTATTATTTATAAAATTATTTTAAGGATAGTTAATAATGATTTATGAATATATTATATATAGTTTAATAATATTCATTTTATTAAGAGAAAATATGTTATAAAGTGAGATTTGAACCGAGATGAAGAAGATAATATTTTTTAGAAACATCCATTTAAATTTCACCCAATTAACTTATTTACATTTTATATATAATATGTTTTATTTTTGTTAATATATAGAAATATATGATTTTCAAATATTAAATGTTTTTATGAAAGATAATGCTTTTTATAACAATTTCATAGCGTTAAAAATAATTTTCATAATGTTAATTAATAGGTTTCCATGTTTAAACTAAATAAAATCTTACATTCAAAAAAATGTGATATTATCTCTACCATACGTAGGGCTATAGTGTTCACAACAACAATGACCATGTATTATATAACATTGAATACAAACAATGTATATTCCTTATTGTTGATGGAAATAGTTCTATGTGACTAGGGTTAGGTCACTTACAAAGAAAGATCGAAGAGTAACTAATCTACTTCCCAATTTTTGTAATTTATTCAAATATTAAGCCAGAAAGGATAAGAGAAATACCTTCGGGTAGTTGGTTGGCCTCCTTGTTGCAATTTGTAATCCCAAGGCAATGATCTCTTTCACAAGTCCAATCCAATCCATGCTAAACCTACACACAAACCAACAAATAACCTTTCTCAAAGCTTTTCAACCATTAATAAAGATAAGCAATAAAATGAAAAAACAAAAAACAAACATAACTAACTAAAGATAACTACCTTTAGGAACAATAATTCCACCTCCTATCTACTAATTAATAAGCATATCAATTAAGAGATCTCCATTTATTAACAAAAAGTGAAAAGCAAGTAAGCTATACATGAATCTTTTTAAGTCACTTTCTTCATTGGGTTTCATATTCCTCTAGCCTAGACCACTCACGAAAAATCGTTCCACTCTTGCTCCTTGATCATGAAAGGATGGGGCAATTCTTGGGAATTAGGATCCCAAATTAGACTTAAAGGGACAAATTACCATATGTAAGGGTTTATGATGGATCTAAGTCAAGGGAAATCAACTCTTGATCCTCCAACATAAGGGTGTTCAATCTGTGGTGCCCCTTCTCCAACAAATGACCTTCTTGTATACTCATGAGAGTTGGTTCAGGAAATTTGTATGGTTTCTAACAATGCCCAAGTTTCAATAATCTCTTTCATGAGAATGCATTTAATGCACATTTTTTTCACTTTTTGGAGTACCCACACGTGTTGCTTTAAAGGCACAATTCCCTGTGAGTTTCTTTAAGGAAAGGCATAATGCCCTATGAGTTGCTTTAAGGAAAGGCATGGGGACCAAGCAAAAAAGTATTGTTTAGAATGATGATCAATGATTCAAAGGGAAAATACGACTAGCTTATTACATGCAATGGTGGACCTAATAATGCTATAACAAAGGCCCCCTAATGTATGAGGTCAAAAGAGAAATTGATGGTCAAATTACATTATAAAACAATACATAAGTCTAATGAGTGGAGTCATGGACCCAAGTGTGACCCAAGTGGGGTGTAATAAAAACTAGATTGGAAAGGTCCTACAAACAAAAAACACATTTATCATATTTCTCTCTTCCCTGAGGCAAGCATACTCATGCTCGGTTTAAAAACAAGCATGTAAAATGTGGATCCATTAATTACACTCATGATCCATGGAAAATGAAACATCATAGCCATGAAAAAGATACATGGCAGATCCTTGTTTCAATGTAAATTATGAGAATGTCTAAGGATGGATGCAATCAAAATATAATCCTCCTACAAGTACCAATGTCATATAGGTGTGTGGTACTACTTACAGAACTTAGGAAATAACAAAAAGAAAGTTCCATTATAAGCGCAAGGTCTTCAATCAAAATCCATTGAAATGTACAAATCTATGCCATGCAAATAAATGATTTGAAGTTGAACATGAGAGAAACCATTTGATTATCGTTGATTAATGAATACCATTAACAAACACAATATAATTAGTCCACCAATAATGATAACATGTGTCAAGGTACACAATACAATCCAGCAAATGTGAATAAATGTGTTGACATCAAACACTTACAAAATCTATCAAGGAGGAGACATTGATGAATTACCACTTTTAATAGTGAGATAACTTATGATTGATGACTACAAGCCTCAAGGTTTTGAAAATAAATCTAAATCCCACTTCTAGGATAAATAAGTTGGTGTTGATAGGATGATATCTATTGGAAGGAAGAATTTAGGGAATCCATCATCAACAAACACAAGTAAGTATCAAGAAAATGATAAATATAAATTCTTGGTCAAATGTTGAATGAACATACCACTAAGTATATCTCTTGCATGTGCCAAATGTAAATAGAAGATGAAAAAGACCCTTTAAGTGAAAATTGATAATGAAATTATTCGATAAAGGCGAGGAATTATACTAATGATGAAAATGGAACCCAAGAGACAACATGAATCCCACTCTATGAATATATGTCTTGTCGTCGAGCACAGAGGGAAACCAATGAATCAACAACCAATGAGGATATGCCATCTATTGAGTGTAGGGTAACTCACCAATACTAAAGTACACCCCTAGGTGCAACCGACTCTATGTCTATCTCCCATAATAATGAGTTAAAGTTAGTGAGAGAAGACCTACTAGAAACAAGGTCATGGAGACCCTTCCATACTACCACGAGTAAACATAGGGTATGATTTCACTAAGAAGAACTTGGGAATTGGGAAGTCTAACACACAAAGTCAGGAAATATAAGAAATGGTCGAGGCATGTTTTTCATCCTTTTACCATAACAATGGAAAAATGATGACTTGATTAGAAATTAATACCAACAGATAGATTAATGATATAAAATAAAAAATGCAAGAGGCAATGAGGGTAGATCCATAGTAACTGAAGAGTAACCAACCAAAGGATTTCTAAACTCAAGATCATGATTCAACTTCTCAGTCCAATACTAAAACCCATTTGTGAAGGAAGACAAAACACAGGTGCTTTGTTCAAAGGCAACGCAACTTTATTTCTTTATAATAGACATATGAGGTCTAACTTCTTTCCCTCCCTCTCTTTTTATACATATTTTATTTGTGTTCCTTTTTCATGTTAATAAATACTTAAAAAAACTTCCATAGTGAAATAAATAATGTCACAAGGAATGCAACTATGTTCCAAATGCATGGAACAAATCTATGCAAAACAAAATGAAAAAACTATATTGAATAGGGTATTGACACTTCAAGGGATGTTACTACCAATAATGCAGTCCATAATGCAAATGAAATAGATGCAAGTGTTGAGAAACATAACCAATGTAGTGACCATATGAAAGTTGCAATGAAGTATTAGTAGTAAGTGTGCAAGTAGCAGTGAGAAAAGGAAAATGCATAATGAGGGAAAATGGGATCCCTATAGGGAATGCCCATAAATAGATGAGAAAGAGAGGCACATGACTTCTTCTCAAATCCATGGTACAAATAATGATTCTTCGAAGCCTATGATAAAAGCTTAGCATGGGAACCAAAATGGAAAGAGGGCGTTGATTACAGTGTCCCATGTTATGTAGGCTCTTCTATTGAACTAGTAAAAAATGAAGATAGAAAAGGTTGATGCAACAACATCCAACAAATTTAACCCTATGGAAAATTCAGGTGGGGATTTTTTTACATGGGGATATTCTAAGCCTATATTATGTAAGCTTCAAAGTATACTTGAATGGATAAGAAAATATGCAAATCATGATCCCTAAACAACCACGAGTCTAACTCAAATTCTTGTATGCAAGAAACGACAATACCATGATCATATCTAAAAAATCTAAAAATGAGGATTTGATAAGAGTTACTTTGAAAGGGGTATATTCAACAATAATCATTACCATGGTACAGTCTACTAATGAAGAATCAAGAATTCCAAGGATTGAGGAGCAAAATCATTGTCACAAGATTCTAGAGATCTACTAACAAAATCAAATCAGAAATCAAGGACAAAATCTACAAGAACAAAATAATTGTCACAAGGGTCTAGAGATCTACTAACACTAGCATGGATCCATCTTAACCCATGATCTATAAAGCATTGAGAGTGATCCAATTTCTTATCGGATCAATCTTATTGGTGCATTATATATCCTAGTTTAAGATGGATCTATGCTGGTATTCAATTTTTTTATTTTATTTTAAAAGTCAACATGGATTTTTTTATTTTTATTTTTATTTTATGAGCATATATGGATTTTTTAATTTTAATTTTATTTTATAATTTAACATGAATTTTTTAATTACTTTTTTATTTTTATTTTTGGGAAATTTACTTTACGCAACATCACAACATCTCCCTATATTGATTAGGAACGCTACATTACATGTAACATGAAATAACATGACAACATCTCCCCCATATTGGGTTGTATAACACCTTGCTACTCTCGGTGAAAAATCAAACTCATAAGGAACACCAACCTACAACTCAACAATAGAGTCCAAATATTAAAAAATGCTAAAACTTGAAGATCCACAAACTATAAGATCAATCTATTGGCTTTCAGCTTCCCTTCGACCCAGGTTCAGTCCCTTATACTTAACGCAACAAATCCCAGTATATCGGCCCGACAGAGCAAGTCTCGGTCAGCAGCACCTGCGGCGCAGATGCAGTCTCACTCTAGATATCTTCCTTATGGGTAATTTCTAGAACCAGGTTTCCGCAGTTGGGTGGGGGATTTCCTGTCCCTTGAAAACATGCCAAGGCGCTTGACTAGGAAAGTCCTATCCACGGAAGAACAATGGCATAAACAAGGAACTAATGGTTAAAAATACCATAGTCTATGGTCAAAGTGTTAATGCTAGGATTAAGATGGATTAGGTATAAATGAAAAATGCATGTGAAATGACCAAAAAACCATCCTATATGAGTGAAAAAACAACTTTAAACGACCATAGACCTGTCACATTGAAGAAAAAGATATGGCATTAGTTTGATTTTATATAAAAAATATGAACTATAGGGAAAAACCCACTTTGAAAATAATATTTCTATAAATAGTTCAAAATATAAATCAAAACTCACCATTTGATTTTTTACCCAAAATAGACAAGTTTTACCTCTACCTTTGATTGCCCAGTGTGGACGACTCGGTGGACAATTCTCGAAACTGCAAGTGCTAGGGAAAACTACCGTTCCATGCTCTTTCATTTGATCCAAGCAAATTTCAATTTTTGGCCCAATTTTTATGTTTTCCAACGCCCTCAAAGCATGAACGCTGTGTACACGGGTATGGTATATCAACAGTCGCGTACACGCGTTCTATACATGGGTTTCCTGAAAGAAAGTCACGTACAGTACGCGGATAGTTGCGTACATTGCGCGAGGTAGAAAAAGATTATGTAGGGCCAAAAAATCAATTTTTTATATGAATCTAATGGTTTATAAATGGCTTGTTTATTAGATTGAAATATGGTTCTTGAGTGGAGGGAGAGGGAACATGAAGACATGGACCAAGAAGCTCTACAAGATGCCCCCACGGTAAATGCTTTGCAGCAAAGTGGGTTATTGAAATTCTTCTGTACCTCACCTATGCGGTCAAATGTCTGCCTATTAGAGTTTTTGATAGACTATTGGGATCATGTTATTGGTATGTTTGACCTTCAAGGTGAGTTTCTAGAGGTTACTTCGGAAGATGTCTATTTTATCTCCAGTTTATCACGATGGGGAGCTCCGATGAACTTGGAAGGTACCGGCAGAGGCGGTGACTTTCTAAGTGTAAAGAACTACATAGATATATATTGCGAGCCTGGCACTCAAAAGAGGGGTAGATGCATCCCTATTGTTCATATTCGCAATTTCCTTTATAGGTATTGGCGAGTACTATAGTGAGGGTTACAGGGTCATCATCACTTCACCTTGCAACTCGGAACCAAACAAGATTTGCAGTGGATTGTCAAAAGGGAGCTCTATATGACTGGTGTTCGGGAATAATCCCGATAATGAGGAAGCAGCTCTCTGATTGCAAAAGATGCAGGCATAAATTTTTTGTTTATTCTAGCATATTGGTAGCCTTTTTCTTTGAGAGGGTGCCCGGTTTGAGTCCTACAATACCATTATCAGTTCATTCTCCCCGTCAGTTTAGACTGAGTAGGTGGGGAGAGATCTTCCTCCGCCAGGGAGGCGATGGATCGGTCCAGAGCGTATACGATGACGAATTCTACTTTTGGTGGGAGCGATAGTTACCATCCTTGGATAAGTTTCCATATGCTGGACTAGATTTCCGAGGTGATACCGACCTTATCCTCCCTCCTGGAGGAGCATGGGGAGAGTCAGGTATTTTTGTTTTCAAATTTTAATTTTTTTTTTTATGAATTTTACTTATAAAGATATATATACATATGTATAAGAGTTTTTAATCCTTTTAAAATGTCAAAATGTAGATATTGGACCAGTCCTCCCTGCTGGGCATCCATGAATGTATGCGCGTCCTGTGGTGGGAGAGGACTAGGGTTTGATTAGGGTTCTTGAGGGAAAGCTAGCCAGGCTTACCTAGAGAGTACCTACATTACGTATAGAGCATATCCTTGTCGTCATGCAGGAGCTAGTGGTTGGTATACCACCTGTCTGGATATGCCTTATGAGGCGGGTAGCAAGAACAATACTTGTGTATATCGATGCCGTTGAGTTTGCTGCAGACGAGGAGGATGAAGAAGCCCGAGAGCAGGGTGATCAGGGGGACCAGGGTGGTCAAGCTTAGACTTAGGAGCATTTTATGGACTTTGATCCATGTTTTGTATATTTTTTGTATATTATACAGTTATGAATGGATCTAAGGATCAAAAACTCGACCTATCTATATGGACATATATTCACACACACATATATATTTTGTCAGTTTATTTACAAATGTTTTGTTATGTGTCTACTGTATATTTTTATGCAAAATGTGTTAAGTGCCAATCCAAGATATAATTAACATATGCATCAGTTAATGAATTTTGATTTCTTGGAATATGATTGAATGTAATAAACTTAAAATTTCTTTCCAATAACCTAACTTGCATAAACTGACGTAGTAAAACAAGGTTCCGCACCTGGTAAGTTCGATTGAGCTGGGAAAACACTAGTTGAGAGTCAAGTCGGACTTCCACCTGAGTGATACCACATGACAAACCATCCCATAAAAGCTCAATGACAACCCTGTATTCGACCACACTATTGGTAGCAGGACCTAAGCAAGCACCTCCAGAGGCGACTAGTTGTCTTGAGGGTGAGTAAATGACCCATGCGACTGAAGCCAGATTACAAGTGTGGCGACTGGTACCATTAGCGAAACCTACGAATCACTCAGAATACATCTATAACAACCAGCAGATGGTATAAAAACACAAACCAATGAACTATTGTACATAAAAATACATACAATAAAATACAGGAAAAGCGCTAAGCCTAAGCATAGTACTTTTTCAAGTAGAGCCCATTTCTAGGCTCAGGAAGCTTATTCCCTTTGAAATCTGTCAATTCATATGCGCCCTTCTTCAACACCTTTGACACGACAAAAGGTCCTAACCACATAGACCTGAACTTTCTTTCCCCCAAGGGTTCTTTGTCCTGATCCTAGAGCAAGACAAGCTCCCCTTCAGAAAAAATCTGAGGCTTGACCGATTTATCGTATTGGCCTTTTACCCTATTTTTATGAGCTTCGTTTGCTGTCAGCGCCTCTCTACGCTGCTCATCTAGATGTTCTAAATGTAATAAACTTTCTTCTAGCTTAGTCGTATCAGGTAACACATGAATAGAAATCTTTAAGGATGAGATTTCACATTCAACCGGGGTGACTGCTTCCACTCTGTGAACGAGTTGGAAAAGAGAAAACCATGTAGCAGTTTTCACATTGGTCCGATATGCCCAAAGTGCAGGATATAGCATGATGTGCTAGTTGGAACGGGATGCATTAATAGTACGTTTGAGGATAGTATTCAAAGTTTTATTTACAGCCTCGACTTGACCGTTTGCTTGAGGATAGAACAAAGATGAAGGTTCTTGTCTAAACCCTAGCATAGTGGTCAATTCAGTATTCATACTATTTTGGAAGTGACTACCATGGTCAGTGAGAATCTCTTTAGGGATACCAAATCGTGCGATAATTTGGTTGAAAACGAAAAAATATGCAGTTTTCCCATCAACTTTAAAGGTGGGCATTGCCTCTGCCCACTTCATGAAATAATCAACAATGGCAATGATATGTTTGTGCCCCCCAACCGAGACTGGGTTACACATCACGTAATCTATCCCCCACTTCGTGAAGGGGCCCACTGAGATGACGGGAAATAATAGAGCAAGATGTGACCGCATCTTTCTGGTGTAAAGCTGACAAGGATGACAACGCTTCACGGTTTCCACACAATCTTTAAAGATCATGGGCCAGAAATAACCGATGCGTAAGATCTTCTGGGCCGTTGCTAACCTAGATAAATGAACCCCACACGCTCCACTATGGGCATTATTTAGGACAGTATCTGCTTCTTCGTGGGTAATACATCGATGCAAAATGGAATCTACTCCCCTACGATATAAAGTATCTCCAATAATGAGGTAGTTCTTGGCATGTACGCGTAGTTTACACCGTTATTCCCATGAGAAGGTTGTAGGGTACTTCAAAGTCTGGATATAGGTGGAAATAAAAAAGATATGCTCATATGGGAATGAGTCTTCTTCAATGGCTACATCTTCCTCTACTGGAAATTCTGCAATGAGCTCAGCAAAAACTAAGGATTTCTTGGATTTAGAAGATTGGAAATCTAAGTCAAACTCTTGAAGAATGACTAACCATTTGTTGAATTTGCCTCCAACTATCCATCAGGACAAAACATATTGGAAAGGATTAACATCTGCCACTACCGTCGTGATCCTCAGTAAGATATAGTGACGCAACCTTTGAACAACATACACAGCTGCCAAGGCCAACTTCTCGACGTGGGAATACCTAAGTTCAGGGCCGACTAAAGCACGACTAAGATAGTAGACAACATGCTCTTGGATCTTATCATCCTCCTAGACTAATACTACCCCTATCGTCGACTCAGATGTGGCCAGATACAATATAAAATCCCGAGAGTAATCTGGAGGGCGCAATAACAGTGCCAACAACAAATTTTTTTTTAATGCCTCGAATGCAAGTTGTGCAATTTCATCCCATACAAATGGGGTGTCCTGTTTAACCAGGTGCATGAAACCTTTAGTAATCTTGGCATAATTTACAATAAAACATCAAAGGAAGTTGGACTTCCCCTACAGGCTTTGAAGTTTCCTGATAGAATGAGGAGGAGGCAGATTTACGATGGCCTCAACTTTCAAAGGATCCACCTGAATTCCTTTGTTGGAAATGATGAATCCAAGCAGTCTCCCTGAATCGACACAGAAAACACACTCGTGGGGATTCAAGCGAATTTTGTAGTATTTGCATCGTTCAAAAATCAAACGTAAGTGATCTGGGTGATCGATCCTCTTACAAGAATGTGCTGGCAGATCATCAAGGTAGGGTTCGACAATGGCTTGAATGTCATGAAAGGAAAAATCCATTGCCCACTGAAAGGTTGGCTCTGCATTTTTCAATCCAAAGGGCATTTTCTTGTACGCGAAGGTACCCCAAGGAGAAATAAAAGTTGTTTTATGTTGGTCTTCCGATTTAATTTGGATTTGATTATACTCGGAGAAACCATCCATAAATGAAAATACTTCACTTCCCGCAAAAGCATCGATAATTTGATCTATAAATGTCGTGGGGTAGTTGTCCTTAGGATAGGCTTTGTTTAGATCTCAAAATTTAGTACAAACGCGTATAGTCCCTTGCTTTTTTTCAACAGGAACAGGGTTGGATACCCATTCTGTCAATGCTATGGGGTAAATGAAATTGGATTTCAGCAGTTTCTCAACTTCAGCCTTAACCACCACCACTTTACGCGGGTTGACAAGTCTCAACTTTTGTTGAACGGGTCTAGCATTAGGGTAAGTTCGGATTTTGTGCTCGACTATTGACGGATCAATGCTTGGCATCTCCTCATATGACCAGGAAAATACGTCGTAGAATTCTTTAAACAAGGCTGTATAGATTGCAATCTCCTCCGGAGAGCAGTTCGCGCCGATGTGTACATTTTCCACAACGTTTGGGTTTACAGAGATGTTGATAGGAATTGTAGCGAAAATGTTTGCCATATTCCCCTTAACAAATATTCCTTCCCTTGGTAAGGGATTAATAGGTGTATCAACATCACCTGCCAGTCTCATATGGAACTCCTGGTTCTCGATCCTGCTTAAATCTGGAAAAAAAATAGGATCGATGGTGAAGATCTTCGCAGATCTTATCTCATTTGCACATGGCTTCCAGAATGGATTCATCCAAAGGTAAAACCATATCTAAGCAATATCTAGAATGTAAAGAGTTCTCTGCCCAAAAAGAAAAATATGATTCTTCAGGCTCCTCTGAGACTGTGAGAGGGACCAGAATGGGATCAACAATGGTATGAACGATAGCTTGATAAGCTACTTCCGCTGTCGGTAAGGGCACTTCAGGTTCATGGTGGGAAGGAAGAACCCAAGGATCTGTTCTATCTACAACCGTTGCTATATACTTCCCTACACTAGTAGAACCTATATAATTAATCGGAGCTGGAATATCAAATGTGCCCATCAATGATGCGTACATTCCAGCCCCTAGGCTCTCTGAAGCAAGTCTAACTTGATCAACCAATGGTATGGTGGAATCATTAGTTTCCATGCAGCCTTTTCGAGTAAAAGTGAGTTGGTCTACAGTAACCAACTTCCCTTCATGTGGAAACACTACCACCCGAAAAATGGCCGATGCAATAGTTGACATGGCATAAGTCCAACTTCTCCCCAAGAGCAAGTTATAATCAAAAGGTGCATCAATCACCTCTACCTCAACAGACACTGCTTTCCTTGCCAACTTAATTTTAAAAGCCGGTAGGATACCATGTGGACGAAATGACCTTCCGTAGAAAGCAGTAAGTAGGGTGTTTGATGGAACCAACTCTGGAGATCTAAGAGCTTTCCAACAAGACAGGGACATGACACAAGTAGAAGCACCCTCATCGAAAACCACCCTTCCAATGGTCTTTCCACCATGGATGACATCTATCGATAAGGCTACATGATATGGCAGGAGAATTTTGACATCAAACAAATTAAATTTCGCCATGAGGCCCGATGAGTCCATACTGCCTAAGGCTATTAAGAGTGCATCCCGTTGGGCGGGACAACTCTGTAACATCTCTAAATATAACATTGCATAGGGAGTCTGGGATAAATCTTCAACTACAGAGTAGTTTGTTGCATCCCTAGCATTAGGACTGTGCAAAGTTTTCTTGAAGACACCTTTCGGTATCTTGGGTATAATTTTGGCAGGATTCTCAATCGTGAGAGGGTTGGAAGTTTAACCTATTGACTTACCCTTCTTTGAAGCCTCTTTTTCATAGTTCTTGTTCCTGGTCTGTAGTAAAGTCTCGGATCGAACCATGTTGATATAATTGGGGTCAAGAGCATTTGGAGTGCCCCCTGCTGCATTTGAAGCTGAAGCGGAATTATGTCCTTGGGGAAAAGGATCCTTTAGGACAGTCAGTTGTTGGAGTTTTAATAGCTTCTGAGGTTTTTCTATAAGGGGACATATATGGGTCATGTGATCTTCATGGCACAACTTACATGGGAATTTCACCTTCTTTTTTCTTTTTTGCCCCCATCAACATTGTTTGTGGGTTTTTGCTTGTTTTGGTTTCCCTTGCCCTTTTTTCCTTTCTTCTTTTTTCTACCGGGCTGCTGATTTCCCTTATGAGAGGATTGTGCAAAAACATTTTCATTTTGGGATGAGGGGGCAACCTTTGCTGCCTCCGCCGTAGAATTTTTGATAGCCAGCTGATGGAGTTGTTTAGCCAAAGATTCTATAGTGGGAGAATTCACAGAAACAACCACACCATCGGCATGAGGTCCAGGATTAGGTTTCTCTACATTGTGCGTTGGCCTCGGTGCCTCAGGGATAATTTCATATAAAATCCCAGACTGAGAATATATCAAATCTAGCTGGTGGGCCCTGAGGATAGCTTCTTCCTCATTGGTCACTCCCGAAGTAGATACATCCTTAGATATATATGGAAATAGGGATTTAAGGAACCATTCTAATAAGCACTTGGGAGGAATAGTGGCTTTGATAAGGCTCTTCCGTCTTCTCCACTCTTGGATGTGATCCGAAATATGAGTGGACTTGTCCTGCCAAAAAGTAGGCAACAAGTTTGTCCCGAAATCATATTGGATAGGAAGTTGGAAGTGACTGGGGAATACATTAGACAAGTCCCAAAAACTGTTAAACGCAGCAGAAGGCAATTCAATATACCATTTTCCTGCAGTACCGGTTAAATTTCTTTGGAACAACCTCAACTGAACTTAATATTCATTCAGTGAGTTGGAAGAGCACCACAAATGGAAAGTGGTGACATGAGCTCCTGGATCATCGCCAACTTTGCCTTCGAATTTTGGGATATCCGAGGGCAGCTTGGTAGGAACGGGTGGCCAAGAGGAGTTATGTCTCACTGGGTCATTCATTAGTTTCGACAAATCTGGAAAATTTAACATTGCCAGGAAAGGGAGCTTGGGTCTAACCGGAGCACTAACAGTACCACCTTGGGGATTAGAGGGAATTGCCCCCATATTCCCATATGTGAAGGTGGGGTTACCCCCTGCTTCCAGTTGCAAAGTGGTTGGGATGCTTTGGAAAGGATTCCATCCATAAGCCAGTGGATTGTTTATGTGTGGTGTATTATATGAGGTTCTAGCTTCCCCAATTGAAGCTGGGGTTTGGAATACAGGAGCAGGTATCCCTCCGATGAAAAGAGAAAAAGGAGAGCTCGTGAACGGAGCTGAAACCGGAGTATGAAAACCTTGAACATAAGGATTAGGGTTTATCGAACTGCACCCCTACATATGTGGGTGTTGGGCCTACGTATGGAGTGGATGGGGGAATGTGCACCCCATTCCAAGGAAAACCTTGGACAAAATCCAAGGATCCTATAGGACCACTCTGAGCAGTGCGTGTGAGGGAAGTAGGAACTGTAGGTACACTAGGAATCCCAGTGACCATACATCTAGAAGCACCTACTAAACTTGTGGGAGCCGGTGGTTGAAGCTCTCGGATAGCTGGAGTTAACGGTGTAGTAGGTATACTTGTTCTAGGGGCACCTTTTGGGGGAGGTGGCACCCCTTCAGCCGGAGTAGCTGAGGTTGAAGTAGAAGAACTTTCTCCTATAGTCGACATTATTCTACCCAAAGGGACACCAATCACGGGTGGATTGAAAGGACAAACCTGAATGATCACCGGATCGTTTAAGTCAGTTAGAGGTGAATTAAAATTCCTTGCAAACTCGTCAGCCTGCAAGTCTTCTACCTCAGCTGTGTTTAAATTAAAATGGCTTTTCCTAAGTTTTGGTTCACTCGAAACTTCACTAACTCCTATCGGTTCGAAAGAACCGTCCGTGTCTAATCTCTGCCTTTGAGGGGGAGGTGGGGGTTCCAATGTGATAAGTGGAGGAAGGTTTTGCAAGCTTTGTGACCTTCTGACAGATTGGTCCTCCATGATTGTAAATTTGACTCTTCACACCCTAAGGTCAGCTAAAAACATAGACAAACCATAGAGCAATCACTGCAAAATTTCCTAAAGTCTCAACAATCACAAGGGGTATAAGATATGATTCCCTAAAGAAAGCAGAGAGACAGTTTCTTGGTGTCCTTGAAGAGGTTCTTAGGCACAAGCGGAGGAATCACCCACCGCCCTCCTACAATTTAAACAAGGGTTACCTTCCAAGCCTGTCCAAGGTGAACCAGAAATAGCCTTTCGGTTTACTTGTGTATAAACCCTAGATGTCCAAGAGACTAGAGGCTACCTTAACTATATCAATATTCTGGGGGGACAGTTGTAAGCCTGATTTGTACGCATGGGCAAGGTAGCAAAGCCCGAAACTCTATCTAGGATAGAATCCCCAGATGCATAAAAACCTTGGTCTACGTTTTGACAAGGAATCAGAGGGTTATCTCCTCAATCCAATGCCTCCACGCGGCCTCGTGCTTAACTCTTGTTTGAGAGGAGCTTCCCAAATGCTATCAACAGAGAGAAGGATTTACCTATCGATTGGCCAACTACGTCTGAATTTAAGTACTTATGGGGAGTTTACACTTCCTATCCCACAAGTCTAGCCTAATCTAGTAGGTGTATGACCCTATAAAACAAAACTTACTAATAAATTTTAAATTATAGTGTTCATTTTAAGGGTTGTTCTTAATCAGAGGGTAAGTGGCGTGAATGACTATGATATTATAGAATCGATAAGAAAAGTTAAAAAAAAGGTGTATAAAATGAATTCCAAATCAAATTATAACTACTTAAAGCAAGCTTCTTTTTCTTTTTTGTAAATATGAACTAATGAAATTGCAACTAAGTAAGAGAAAGCTAAGACTTATTTTGTAATTTTTGAGATTTTATTCAAAAACTGAAGATAAAACTACAATATGCAATTCAAATGCAAATGTTTCCAATGATTTTCCTTTCACTTTTCAAACTCTTCAAAAATTACTATGCACCTAAAAGCAAAAATTCTTGAGTATGCTTGAATAATCAGACTATATAAAGCAAGCAAAATGAAGTATAGCAGATTTATAAGAACCAAAAACAAACCACCTAAGGAAGAAACTTGGTGAACACCTAGCTTGGGAAGACACAATGAATGAAATCCACTGAAATCAATAAAAGGCAAGTGACAAACCGAAACTACTTGGAAATAGTACGGGGTACAAGGTATCTAAAATCTTGATCACTGATTCATATACACAACACTTGGACATATCACCCAACAGGATAATCCACCTCAGATTGCTAAAAGAAATAAAATTCAATCAACAAAAACTCAAGGGCTTACTAAAAAGCACGAAGTATGGTTCACAGGGCTTTCAAGCCTATAGTGAAATGCCAGTACTAGAAGACCGCAAAGCAAGGAAAAATCCAAAAAAGACAGGGACAAGCAACCCTACCCAAAACTTTGCTGCTAAGGTATGTACGCGATTGTCTAATAGAACAACCTGCGTACTATACACGACTGTTCAATATAGCAACCCATGTATACAAGCTTCTGTACGCAACTGTGTAGCACACCAACTCGCGTACAGAACAAATTTTTTTCAAAAAATAAAAAATTATGAAGGTCTCTAAAACACTACTGCAAGTCCAAACCAAGACATAAAGTCACACACTGAATCAGAGCAAAGACTGGGCAAGGATCTACAGGACTAACCCATAGTAGGATGGACTCCCCAACAGAGTCGCCAGTTCTATTGTTTAGGATTAAGCACCCTTGTAACCTAAGGTATGGGGTTACCAACTTACTACTAACTTTGCAGACAATCAGCTTTAACAGAGAACAAAAAGGAAATAGGAAGAAAAGTCTTGACTTACCCGATTACCGACGGTTGATCCAAGCTTGATCTTCTTCCATTCCTCTTCTCTCTAAAGCTTCTAGGGATGCACCTCCTTCACCTGTAAAGAGAAAATTCTCCAAGTACTATCTTATGCATGTATATATAAGAGGTTAGATAAACAATATATCTAGTACATAATCAAGAATATTCATTAACCACGATACATGAAAGAGACTCAACATAATGTTGGAATAAGAATTCTCTTTATTAACAATCAGTGAATGAGATAAGAGTACTAACCAGCTTCTAAGAGAAGGACTCCTCTACAACCAAAGGACTTTGAGTTCTGCTGCTCCAAGAATTCTAAAGATATATCACCAGCATAACTTTGCTCTCCAATCTTGATTGATTAATGCCCTCCCCAAGGCCTCTATTTATACTTTGGGAAATAGAGTGGTTTCGAAGGTTGGGGAAGTTGAAACAATTGGGATAGTTAATGATTAGTGCCCAACTAATCTCCATTAATCGTGTTTTAAATTTTTTAAGGTCGAATCAAGATGTATGCGACTATTGATATAGGCAACCCACGTATGACACGCGAGTTGCTTAAAGGAAACCCGCGTACGCTGATGTACATGGGTTGCAGTGTAGATAGTCTCGTACAGTACTCGAGTTGCAATAGAGATAGTTGCGTATGTATGCAAGTTGCAATGGAAATAGTTGCGTACGCAACTCAACACTTAGAAAAATTATATAGCAAGCTGGTTCAAGGGTAAATGCATCCCAAGCCATGCCCATCTATAGTGTTTTGGAAAACTTCAATCCTAAAATGTCCTTTTGTGTACCAACATAAGGAATGTCAACACTCGGACGGAGAAGTGCCATTTGGGTTGATAACACCTAGCAGCGACGCAATTTGTTAACACTGGAAAATAAACCAAGGTTGTAAAGGCTATTCCCAGGTAACAAAAAAACCACTTTTAAATAGAAAACTGGCTTTTTTCTCTTCCGAGAGGGATCTCTCACAAAATATTAACAAGGCCATACATGTATAAGCAAAAATGTTTGTAATTGTTAAGATTGGTTGAAACTGAACACATGACCATTGGTCTATGGAGTCCAGATATGAATATAGATAAACAAGGCTTTTGCATGGAAGTTTTAAAAAGGGGCAAGATAGCTCCTCAGTCACAGTCAAAATTTGATTGTCTGGTGAAAAAGGAAGAACATGAACAAACCATTAACACAGAGCATTGTAAAAATGAATTCTGTATCAACTTTAGAAGAAAGGTTTGGTGGACATCTGAAAAAAACAACTAGAGCATAGCAAATATGAATTCCAAACTGTTATACTCTTATTTCATACATGAAGGAAAACATAATGGAAAGATAAAACTAGAAAAACGTTCACATAAGCAGAGAAAGTACAGAATGCAACATGGAATAACACATGAATCTCTGAAAGACACCAACTTTCAGCTTCATAATTAAACAAATACTAGAATACATAAATCTCCCAAAATCTCACGGGTTCCAACCCTTGCTTCATCAAATGTATGAATACTTATACAATTGCTCCTCGAGCTGAACAATAAACCTAACTGTCTAACGGTTTCAACTGTTTATTACATGTGTCAAAGCACTTGTCTATTACAAAATAGTTTTGAGATAATAAAACTTATTAACTAATGAATTTAAAAATAACATTTTATCAAAAAATATATCTTTTGCTGAAACTCCTTTCTGCAATTTTCCTTTCACATCGTCGATCTCTTTTTAGCGAAACTAATCTCCGTCGGCCGATCTTCCGGGTTGCGGGATGCGGATTCACACATTTCTATTTTGGACTTTTGCAAATCTAAAAACTTAGTTTTTCCTTGCATCTCTGATCTTCAGAATTTATTTCCACCATTGATCTACAGCCTCTTTAATCTGATCCGTCGATATTTTACACCTTTTACCTCCATTCCGTTGATGAGAACATTTCAATTTCTCCCCCATGTTTCAAACAACGGAACGATCCACCACCGTAGATCAAATCCCTTTATTCATCCAACGACCCATGATAAAATATCATGCTAACCCATTAATCTAAAGAACGCTTCCACAAAATTTTCAAATATAATCATTTCCAAACCCTTCAATTAAACAATCCACAATTTAAAATATAGTGCTAACACTCATTATATGAGGTTATTGTGTCAACAAATAATTCAGTAATGTATCCTTCCAAAATACTGTCTACCCAAAAATTAACATCCCTTGACATAAGGTTTCTCACACTTTTCAGTCACTGAATCAACTGAGGAGTCCATTCCGTTGGTTCTCCTCCTTGGAAATTTCTTTGTTGGGTTGCCAACCTAGACAACCATTCATGCAACACAATGGGAAATTCATAAAAGAAAATCTTGTGAATATTCGTATAGAGGTATCGACCCAACCACTCTGTTGGGTTCCACCAAGATCCTTTAATCTCTTCTTGTGCAAACTCTAACGCTTTGAAATCCACCCAATCTTGTATTTCAGGCTTCGTCGGATGCCACAACATGTCCCTCACCAAAATGTTTTGGTCCTAGAAATGGGACCATTTTTTGGCTTTCGACTTCCCTTTGACCCAGGTTCAGTTCCTTCTGCTGAGCGCAACAAAGCCCAATATATCAGCCCGACAAAGCAAGGCTCGATTGATAACACCTGCAGTACAGATGCAGTCTTACCCAAGATATCTTCCTCATGGGTAACTGCCAAAACCATGTTTCCGCAGTTGGGTGGGGGATTTCTTGTCCCTTTGGAACATGCCAAGGCACTCGACCAAGGCCGGTGGGTGGGGTTTTGACACTTATTCTACACATCCAATATGTGACATGATTCCTCCTTGTGCAAGTTGTTGCAGCTGCAACAATTTCCCAAAATTCAAAATTTTTTAGGACCCTCCTTTGCTTGGATTAGTTTGATTTTCTGCTTGAAATTGGTCTAAGAACGTTCAGAAAGACTTTGCTTATGCTTGGATTGAGCTACCCATTGTTTTTATTTCTTCCTCTGATTCCTTAAGTAATCCACTTTTTGATCAAGTTCTATCATTGCCCTTAAGCGCATTTGAAAACATGATGGAATCGGAAGATGATTTGTTTTGATTGTCCACCGTTGCGGGTGGATCTTAGCTTTGGTCTTCCACAGTTACGGATGGTTTTTTGTTTTGCGGAAAGAAAACCTTCCGATTTTCGACCCGTTGGGTTTTTTCACGTCGGACGCTTTTTTGTTTGGCATCGAAAGCTTTTATGATCTTTTCTTCCGCCGTTGCGGATGGGTTTTTCGATTTTTGACTTTCGGTTTTCCCCCGATCCGAGTGATTTTGTCGACTGCTTTTGAGTTTTGAGTCAAAACCTTTCATCATGTCAGTTTTCCCCGTTGCGGAAAGATTCAAACTTTCGTCTCCCGATCTAAAACCTTTCGACGTCCGATCTCTCAACTGATACTCGATGTGTTTAACCAGAACGGAAGGCTCGGCGCTTTGATCGTCCGCCGTAGCAGAAGAACGTTCGCTTTCATCCTCCGATTCGAAAACCTTTCGACGTCCGATTTTATGATTTTGTTTTTCTGCCACGCGGGTCTCCACGGCTGGGTCTACCTTTTTCTCGGCCGCCATTGTGGAAGGGAGATTACTTCCAACCTCCGATGCAAAAGCTTTCCGGTGTCCGATATGTTCTCCTCACACGTGCGATCAAATATATATATGGGGACGGTGTATTGTTTTTTTATTGTTATTTTTTCGCCGAGCACGGTCGCCATCGGGCTGTCGTTTTCTTGAGGTAGTGAAGGTCCCCGCTGTCGGTGTACCTACATCCAGGTGGCAACTGAGGAAGCCTGACCGTCATCGATCTACCATACTCGCTGTATAGCCAGGTAGGCTCCTCGTCGTTTTCCCGTTCCATTTGAACTGTTAGTGGTGTTTCTACTGTGTTTTTAGGTCCCCGACCGTTTTCCTCGCCCCGCTAGGTTATATGCTTATATAAGTGGAGATTTATCTTTTTTGGCCGTGGGAGGGCAGTTTAACCATTAGGGCAGCTTTGATTTTTCCACTGCCGTTCATTTTGCTACCCTGCGCGTAGGGATTGAGGGGTTTCTGCGCAGTTGGCCGTTACGCCATCTGTGCCAAACCTCCCTTCACAGTTATGATAGGTATGAGGTAGGTCTGCCATGGATTGCTTTAGGGGTTTGGGGCTGTTTATCCCATGGTGCGTTACCCGTCTTTTAAGCCCTAGCCGTTTTCACCTTCGCGGTTCTGCGCATCCTCGTCGAGCTTAGTGTCGAACCCGTGGCTTGCCGGAGGAAAATGTCTTTTCTATTGGTGTAGGCATGGCTCCATTGAGAGAACCTCGTAGTTACTACTATTGTTTCCCACACCGCTTCAACCCTATCCGTTTTGTACCTATGTACTTCAAGCTACCCCGTAGAGCTCAGCGGTCGAGCTTCAGCCTGTGGGAGGAAATTTATCTTTATTCTTAGTTTGTTGACCAGAGGGGCGTGGGTATGGTTTTGCTAAGGCACCGTTGAAAACCCGCGTAGCTGCTACTGCCTTTCCCTCGCAGCGAAAGGACCATGGCATGCATAGAAAGCAGAAATGGGTGGCCTATTGATGTAGATTTCCTTGTCATCTTGAATGTGGCTGATATAATTGTTCAATATCGTATAGCAGTAGTAGATTGCTATTTTTTTTTTTACTATATGTGAAATATTTGCATCATACTAGATATAGACAAGGTCATTAAATGCTGCACTTTGGTTGTAACAGTTCAGATTAGTTAGGCCATTTTAGGCTATCCATGCATACATTTATCTCTCTAACAAATTGCTGTCATAATATATATTGAAGAAGTAAAACGCTGCACACTGTCATATAAACGTCTGCACCTTGAATTTCTCAATGTTACAATGTTATATATGGCAGGAAGAATTCGAATCCACCATGTCCAAGAGGCAGAAGAAGAAGGCCCCTGTGGTCGAAGAAGAACCAGAAGTAGAGGTTGTCACGAAGACCAAATACATATATGAAGACACTCAATGTGTTTCTGGTGTTGAACCCGAGTACAAATGGGGTGAAATATATAGATTGATTTCCCGCATGGAGGTTACTGACATGGGCCTCGAAGAAGAATCCATCTATGCTAACATAGAGAAATCTTCTCTCATTAAAGTTGCCACCAGGCCAGAGCTGTTCCCATGCTCTGAGGTAATTGGCTGGATTCTGCCCCGGGCAGATATGACCACGATGATTCTGGAAAATGTTGACAGACAGGGCTATGCTGCATTTAGCCCTGGATATGTGGCGTTGGCTTATCACCTGCCAGAAGCCCAAGTCTTCTTATCTGATGATTGGCTGAATAGCATTAGAATGGACCTGGTAGAGACCCTTAAGAGAATGCTATTGCAGGGAAAACATTATCAGTACAGACCGACCAGTGAATATGACACGGCGAGCTTGAGGGCTCCCTACAGATTTATAGCTTTGATGCTTAATAGGGTCTTTGGCAGAGCTCATGGCAGACTCTTCAAGCTAGAGTGGATACCCATCATTTTCCATGTGGCCACCCAAGGGACAATCTTCAATTGGGCCAGCCTGGTATCCAGTAGTCTTTCTTCTTGCTTGACCTTCGCCTTGGAAGGAGAATCCCCGAAAAGGTCTGAATTTTACATGAGTTCAATACTCATAGACTGTATATTGTGTAACCAGCCTTTCCCTGGTCTCCGGTGCATCTGGGACCGGGAAAGAATGCCTGTATATGCTGCTTATAGACCACTGTGGGCACACCAATACCACGTCCACTACGGAGAAGTCTGTGAGCACTTTATTATGCCACTATACACACTCATTTTCCGGAAAGAGTGTGACTGTATGTAGGAGGAGGCCATGCGAGTAATAGTGGATCACGTAGACTACTTTTTGACCGAACATGGCATGTACTTCAGGATGTTCGGAGGCTCTAGAGCGCCTTCCCTACTGCCAAAATATGCAACTGACTACATTGTCCATAAGGAGGCGGTCAGACAAGTGTTCGTGGATGGAATAGGTAGTTTCCTGTTCGAACACAAGAAGCCTGTGTTCGAACACAAGAATACTGCTTATCCTCCCTTGCCTTTCTGACTACGAAGCTACAAGTTCACTAAGGTAAAACAAGCTGGTGAATTCGTAGAGGAGCTGGAGAGATTCCACTTTGGCGAGATGCCCTATCACAGAAATGACTCCCATGGTAAAGTTACGGAGCATTGTAAAGAAAACAAGGTGCATTTCGAATATACCCACCATTTTGATAGGGAGGAATCTGTCTTCTGGAATGCCCCGAATATGACTGCACTGAAGAGAAGATTCACGAAGAAAATCACCACCAAAGGTGGAAAAGGAGATGAACAGGCTAAGGCCGAGGAGGAAGCCAAAAGGAGGGATGAAGAAGCCCAGAGGTTGGTGAAAGAAGCTGTAGAAAGGCTACATACAGAAGAAGAAAAAAGAGCTGCTCAGGAAGCAGCAGAGAAAGCAAAGGAAGCAACCAAAGAAACAGAGGAAGCAAAGAGAAAGCTCGATGAGGAGCTCCAAAAGCAAGAAGCTGAAAGAATCAAGTTAACACAGCAATCAGCTTCTGAAATAGAAACAGGGTAGACCCACGAGGTGGAGAACCCCGAGGTTCAGACCCCTCAACTGCCTGCTACCAGCATACCAATGGTCCCCACACTCGAGCTGGTCCCTTTTGTGCAAGAAAAGGGAAAGGAAATCCCTGATTTCAACACTGTATATTATGATAGGGCAACGAAGAGAATAATAAATAGGACAGAGAGGAAAGTTGAGGCGGAAGGTCTACCCGGTAAAATGATAACAGATACGGCTGTTATGTTAGGAACTGACCAGGATCCGAGATTTACCCTAAGAGCCGAGTCTGCATTCATCCAAGCTTCAGAGGATAATGTAGGCAAGATAATGATAGACTTGGAGCAATCCAAGAAATATTCTACTCAATTAAAAGATACATTGAGGAAAGAGAGGGAAGAAAGCAACAGGCTCAAAAGGAAATATGAAGATGTGCAACAGGAGATGAAGTCCTCAAGAGCTGAAGTACAGGCCCTCCAAGTAGAAATGCAAGTCAGGGAAACAGCACAGGATGCCCTTGAAAAAGTGCAGAAGGAATGCCAAGATCTAAAGAGTGAGAAGGAACATCTACTAGCAAAGGTGGAAGAGCTAGAAGAGCAGCTGAAGATCCTCTTGCAGGCCAATGATCTGCACTCCCAAGAACTGAGAAAGGAACATCAGGAGCAGATTTCTTCTTTGACCACTGCTTTGGAAGTGGCAAGAGAACAACAGGTTAATCTCCAGCCTTTCAAGGAGCATGTATTGACCCAGAAAACCAAGATGCTGCAGCTGCAGACTGCTGTTGAAGAAGAAAGATGTAGAGTGCTGCAAATCAATGGCTGATTGGAGGAGATCCTGGAAAATGTATCCTACTTTGTGGACCGATCCCAAGACATCCTAGAGGTCCTAACAGCTAGAATGGCAAGGTTGGAGAACAACGAAGAAACCCCAGCGGATCTACCTTCGAAAGACCAGCAGGCCCTCAAACGGGACTATAACCTAGTGGAGTTTGCTATTAACACCGCTGAAGACTTCAAGAAAGCGGTAAAAAATACAAAGGGTTTATGCACCGAGTTTTTCAGGAGACTTCTCATTACCTACAACCGGTGCCAGATAAAAGCTGAAGAGAGGCTTGAAGCTTTCCCAGATCACAATGCCTTTGTGGAGCTATTGCAGAAGAGATTCCAGGAGGAAGAAGCTAAAGTACAGGATATCAAAACCCTGGATGATCAGATCTTAAGAAGCAAAGTAGATCATCCAGCTGTCAGTGTGTAGCTTCTGGAAGATTAGCGTCGATTGAGTACATCTAGGGTAGAGGCCATCAAGAACCAAGCTGAAAAAATTGAGATAAATATTCAGTTTTTGGAGCCTTGTGCCTTTGAAGGCATCGCTACTGAAGCTGCAGCGTGGAGGAAGTTTCTAGATAGTCAAGTAGGCCCTTCCTCATGAAGGATCGGTCATTATTGTAATTTGTAACTATTTTGTGAAACATTTAAGAAAAGTAGAACGTTGGGAGACGAGAGGTTGGGAAGCCCAATAGTCTGACCCTTTTGTATAAATGTAAAAGACTTAGAAGGGAAAAGGACTTTTTCCCCAGCGAGACTGGTGAGGACATATTGTAAGAAGAACTATTTCCTTTTGCAATAGAAAATTACAGTTTGCCTGGTGGAGAAAGCTTAGTGGAATATTCAAATGTTGTGCTATGGATTTGTTGAAGAGGAACTATTTCATTTTCAGCTTTATGTCCATTAACTGTGAGACCGTTCTAACTCATTGAACCTATGTTCTTGTATGAATGTTTTCCGGTTTATTTTATGAAGATTTCCACTGTGAGTAATGTATGCTACTTCTGAAACAGTTGGCTATCTGATTGTTGAAATATCTTTAATCTTTCATGTGTTGTAGAGAAGAATATCAGCTACCTGTAATTTTTGTTTATAATACATGAATAATCCACATTATTCATAAATAAATCATATTCTGGCTCCCCGGGGATAGATGGATAGATAGGTAGTTAGATGGATAGTTAGTTTAGTTCATGGCTGCATATGTGATTTAAATGCTTGTGGGCCTAAGACGAGAGGTAAGAACCTACGCATCACATTGTGACCACTCCCTGCATCTCGATCACCCTGCATTGTTAATTAGGCCTTTGCATTTCATACATTAAGTCAAAAAATACAAAAACTTGGTGGACCGAGCCGCAACCGGTAAAACCTTTGTTTTGTTACTTGAACTACGGTAGCCGGACCGCAAACCAGACGGATTCCCTATGCCAAACAGTCAACGGGCTAGTTGGGAACGTTGATTGGGGAGAATCCCTTATTGTTGTCGCCTGCGAATTTCCAGGCCCCAACACAAGTATTATATCAACAACCCAATGCAGCATAAGTACATTCACACATTCACAATAACAATGCAACAAATATCAATATACTCTTTGCATGCAAATACATAGACATTCACTCACAATAACATATATACATTCATCTTAATCACATTCATCATTCATACATCTGACATAGTAGTTAATGTGGAAACCCATCTAGGAAAAAACCACAAAGGTTCTCTTCATCTGGAATGAGAAATATATGGCACCTTTGGTCTGCGCACTAAGTTGCAAACTCTGCTCTAGATATTCCTTGCTTATCTTTACAGACTCCTCTCTCCTCTCATGCTCTCTTCTCTATTATCTTTGGTATTTCTCTACTTGAATCCTCTACTGATTTGCACACATCTTGGATTGACTCGGTCTCTTCTACACTTCTGCACACTCAATTGCAGATTCTCGACTCAATGCACTTAGAAAAACTAACATACAACAATAACAAGGGAGAGTCTAACCTGCATACAGCTTGGGTTCCTCCTTTTATAGACTCTTTAAAAACTCTTTACATGTCGTTTTCTTATCCAGCTTACTATACCTAGCCAAATTTCGTATTCTAGTGACACCTAACAGTAGGCACTAACGACCTGACTTAAAAATATACCTTCATACATGCGGCTTCCACCGGCTCTAGCTGACCTTGTACCTACGATCTTCCTAAACTGTCACTTTCTGGTCGTTATGCCCTACAGTCATTTTCCAACTGTTATACCACTGCATGCCGTCTAGTATTGTTATTCCATCACACCTTTCCTTGTCGCATTCCTTCCTTCTGTCGCACATCTTCCTTCTATCACGACTTTCATAGTTTCCTCTTGAACTTCTTCTTTCCTCGAATCCTTTTTCTTTATATTCTTTTGTCGTGCATCATTCTCCTTCTTTCCCTTAATTTTCTCTTTCTTCCTTTTGTCACAGCTCCTTTCTCTTCTTCTGCCTTAGCTCTTCGCATACTTAAGCAGAAATCTAAGTGGATTCTGCTTTCTTCTCCATAGGCCCAACACAATCTCAAAATGAAAATTGAGGATGGATTTGATTACAAATGCGTCATTCCAGGAGATGATATTGTAAAGGATGAAAAAATATGAAGGAATGTTAAAATTTACGATAGATTCTAGGAGAGCTTCATCTGGGGGAAAATAATCATCCTAGAGAGAATGTATGTCCGAACATTCACTTGGACCAACAAGGAAGATAATAGGATCCAATTCCCCAATTGATAAATCGCCAGGTAAACTACCAAAACCAAGTTCATAGAATGTGAGCATGAATGAAAGGATCATTCTTAGTAGCAATTGAACACATGGGATATGAATCCATACAATTCACCAATGGCAGGGTAGTGCCTACTAAAACACTAGAAACAAAAAAAGGGGACACGCATTTTAGATCTAGATAAAGAGAAGGATCAATAAATGCAAGATTATCAATAGTGAGAACATTTTTGTTGTGAGGAAAATGCATCATATGAAATATTGTAGACACCAACACATTCATAACATATACATAATCACACCCAAAGATCATATTCAATTCCAATGGGCCTTCCATAACTATAAAATCGAATAAGTCTATCTTCTCACCTAATGAAATATGCAACTAAGGAAGAATCCCCAAGGGTTCACCAGGTTTTGTATAAAATCCCACCAAATGACTGTAAACTAACACAAGGTTAGGAGAACCCAAACCTTTCTAAACATATGCAACTAAAATATGAATAGTGGCTCCTTCATCTACAACATATTGATCAACCATGCATGAATTAACTTTTGAATTAATGAAGAAGGAAGTTGATGCCCAACTAGACTATTCCAATCAAAGGAAACAATCATAGAGCTTGGAGGGAGCACACTCAAAATGAACTCCCCCCTTGTCCAAAAGTTTTAGAATTGGCAGTAAAGAAAACATGAACAATAGTCACATCAATCTCCAAAGGAATCATGGGATTGACCAAATATTTCATTGATTCAACCACTTCAAACCCAACACTTAGAGTGGGATCGGTAAAAAATTGTATAAACTAGACCAATTTATCAACCAAATATTGGATGGGTTTATGGGTTTTTTAAGAGAACAATATCCTTGAGATAGGGATCACAGTCTTTGTACTTTTGTAATAGCAAGGCACAAATGAGGAAGGTGACATTCCTTCAAAATATTACAATGGAACTTAGGCTTGCATCATATTCATTTAGGTTTCTCAACAATATCAATACTCCCAAGAAGACTTGCATTGGGTGGTTATTTTCCTTAGCATGACTTGCAGTGTCTAGTTTCTCTCCCCTAGCATGACTTGTAGTGGTTGGTTGCTTATATCTAGTATGACTTTATAGTGACTGAATTCCCTCCTTGTCTTAAAATCTTCTTCTTGTTCTTCCTATTTTTAATCCTTTTAGACCTCTAGTTACTCAAATATAGACTTTCACTAGAGAAGAAGGAAAAGGGTTAACATTAATTCAATTCTCTTGACATAAGAAGTTTACTTGAGAATCATCAAAATAATTTAAGAGATTCAAAGTAAAAAACAACCAACCCAACAATCCCATAATGAATATAGGAATATGCAAGGTATCCATCAAGGGGGTACCAACATTTCCAAACAAAGGAAAAGAACAAGGATCCACTTGCATATGGGTCTCTTGATTGGTATCCTAAGGAACTTTAGCCATAAAATTTGATTCAAAAAGAAGAAAACCTATAAGGCTTTATATGGGGTTGAAAAATTACAATCAACACACGCTTATAAAAGATTCTCCAAGATGTATCCAAGCAAACTCACTATGCCAAAAATCAAACTAAGTTGGTCGTTAACTCCTAAGTCCAATAAATAAAGGGTAAAGAAAAATCCTTTAGAATCTCATCCTAATATGACAAGTTCCCAATGATAAATAATGAAGGTGTGACAGATAGTTACAACAACCCTCATGCAAAAATAACCCAAGGTGCAAATACCCACAATAATATGGGAACCCTTCAGGGGATTTGAGAAAAATGTTAAGTGTATGTCTTATGTACCACACGCACTTCCGACTTATGGACACTTAGGCAAAAAAAAAAATAAATATCACTAAGGATATTTATTTATAATAGGTAGTTGGGCGGAAGAGCCATGAGTTGAGGTTTTGTGTATCGACAAGGAACGTAGGGCTGAGTCTTATACCTAAAACTCTAGAGAGAAATAATGTCACCCCGAGGGCTTTCCACTTCACCTAAAACTCCTATACATTCATGGCACCCTAAGCAAGTAATGTGGATATATTATCAATCACTTACTTATCTTGACTTTATGCTTGACATGCATGTGAGACATGCTTTCCCAACAAGTGTCATCTCCCTACTACTAGATTTTACACTCTCACTAATGTCTATTTTCAATTTTCCTGGCTTTGGAGAATTAATTCTGCAAACATATACTAAGGCCCTATAACCTTGAGTATTGTAGGTTTCCTATTAAAGAAAATCCTGGTTCATTTTAGTTACATTGCTTTTAAATGTTGTTGTTACTCAAAGACATCTAGAGGTGAGAAAAAGTTGATGTTCTCAAATGAAAAAAGATGAAAAAATAGAAGACTTGCAAATGGAAACTTTGAAAGAGATGCTTGAAAATAAATAACTTGCAAAAAGCACAAGAGCCAAGCAAAAACCTAAATGAAATGCATTTTTTTGAGAAAATTATTGTAATAAAAGCGATAAATTCTTTATGATTTTCATGATATCATGCTAATGAAAGCAATCTAATATTTTCCTTTAAATGTAAACACTCCCAAGGGCATCACTACCTGAGAGATTCCTACATGAACTAGAAGAAACTATGATTATATACAATATTCAACTTTTTACTTTTCATTAAAGGAATAATGAAAAAACCAATAAATGGTTATTTGCAAGGATTTTGAATAAGAAGTAGGAAAATTGGAACAAAGGCCCAGATCCCCATTAGACCTAAGAAACCCAAATCTCATTTTTTTTGCATCTAGTTGCTCTCCACGCCTCGTTTTAAGGAAAGGTGTGGGTACCTACACTTTTGATGAAGGAAAGGAGCAAACACCCACTCTTTGTCATGTTAAAAAATTCAAGCACCCGCCTCTTTTACTAAGAACAGGTGCAAGATAATCCTATAGGTCTATAAACATTACCCTAAAAGGTCTAGAAAACTTCAAATTCATATTTTTGATGGATTGAGATGAGAATTACAACAACTCTAATTGATTTCCATTATCTCTAAGGATGGGAAACAACTAAAGAAACCCTTAAAAAGAATAAATCAATGATTCCTCCACATTATGGTTACTATTTACGTTGATGGAAATAGTTCCCAATGGCTAGGTATAGGTTATTGAAAGAGAAAGATTGACGAGTACCTACTCTATTCCAAAATTCAATTAATTATTCAAATATTAAGAAATAAAATATAAGAGAAATACCTTATGCCAATTAGTTGGCCTCCTTGTTGCAATTTGTAATACCAAGGAAACAAGCTCTTTGACAAGTCTATTCCAAATTAAAACTACATGCAAACCAACATAGATCCTTTCTCAAATATTTTCAACCATTAATGAATATAATCAATGAAATGAAAAAGAATAACTAACTAAAAACTACTACCTTCAAGCATATTAATTTCACCTCCAATATACTAAATAATAAGCATATCAATTAAGACATAGTTTGGGGGTGGGTTAAATAAGAAACATCTTCATTAATTAATAAAAAATGAACAATAAGTTAGTTATACCAAAATCTTGTTGAGGAACCTTCTTCACTAGGTTCATATTCCTCCATCCCAGACCACTCACAGGAAACCGCTATGCTCTTGCTCCTTGATCATAAAAGGATGGAACAATTCTTGGGAATTAGAATCCCAATTCATACTCAAATAGAGAAATTACTAGAAACAAGGGTTTCTTATGGGAAGAGGACCATATAAGTAATGGGAAATCACCTCTTAGTTCTCCAGCATAAGGGTCATCAATCATTGCGGTGCCTCTTCTCCAATAAATGGTCTTCTTTTATGCTCATGAGAATTGGTTTAGGTAGTTGATACGAGTTTTTAACTGTGTCCAAGTGTACACACCCTAAGATAATCATGCTCATGAGTTGATTTAAGGAAGGGCACAAGGAACAAGCAAAAAATGATTTTTTAGGAGGAGGATTCTCAATGATTCAGAGGAAAAATAGGGATAGTAGCTTATTATAAGAAATGATGGACTTGATAACGCTATAACACTTATCCTATGCTTTAACCCATCCATTATTTTCATAGCACCATTATGAAAATATTTCTTTCTTTGAAGCATTGAAAAATATAATGGTTATCCAACTCCACACTCCAATCTACAAGAAGAATAGTACTCCTTGTAAATTCTCAACAATTAAAATTATCATCTTTTGTTAACAATGGGTTACCTATAGAACATATGGATTATCACTTAGATTAGTAAGAACATGAGTTCTCTTGAACTTGAGGACATCCGATTTCATAAACTCTCTCAAAACTATCAACTTATACTTCCACCTTCCCTAAAAAAATATCCTCATGGCAATGGGGAGATGTTTTCCTTTGGCTTGAATTTGATTTAGGAAACAAAATATTGGATGCATTTTCCATAAAGGCCCTTTACTTGGAAATTTTCATCTTTCAAATTAATTCTCAAAGATAATAATTGGTGGGTCAAATAAATAGTTTTTTCTAGAAATTTCAACATTTCCTTGAACAACTTCATCCTACTTACCAAGATATTCAATACCTTTCCCAACACTTTTGATTAATTCCCTAGAAGTTTGAACTATTCTCTAAATTTTTGTAGACCGTCAATCCCCTTCTTTAAGACATTATACAAAAATTGGTTTCTTGAACAACTGTTCAAGGTTCAAATTTCCCTCCATTCAAGAATTGTGTATCTTAATTGTTCAATTTCAATATCTTTCTCATGTACTTTTAATACCAACATGTCAACAACATCCCAATGGGAATTTTTCACTCAACAACCCTCAAATCCTTAACATCAAAATTTATTTTTAATTTCTCAACTTTCTTATCTCTCTTTATATTGAATTTCATCATTTGCAACATTGGTTTTCCCTTGTCAAAATCAAATTATCGAAAGGTTCAACAATTATATTCAAAATTTGTTTGGTAAAATTTAGGTGAGGGACCATCTAGAGAGTGCCTCTCTCTGTTGAAGTCCTTCAACATTTCATGAATGAACCATATCCATGTCTATAATCTCTTACACCCTTTTATTCAAAACCATTGCAGTTTCATCCATAATAGCATTCTCATCAACATTAGCTTCCTTCTCAAGCTAAAAAAACTATTTTTTCATAAGTACTACAACACCATGTTCAAATCTTTTGGGCTCTTGGGGCTATTTTTTTCCTCACTACTGTTGTCATCACCCACTTTGTATCCATTAGCCTTATCTTGATATATTAGTGGGGAAATTGTAGAATCACCTTTAGCATAAGTATTTACCTTACCATCGTTATGGAGAATTGGGTTCTGTCTCACAACAGAAGCGGGCTTTTCATGTGATTGGAATTGATGCAGAATTTGGTCTAGTTCTCCCTTTGTAATATTTAATTGGCGAGATTTTCAATCCCAACTCTTGAATGTTTTCTTCCCTTTGGAGTCATCATACAATATACAATATACACATGTGTACTACTAAGAAACAGAGTAATGGGACGCAAGAAGTAGACAATAAAATGATGATGTATAAATTTTAAATTTAAGAATTATTATTATTATTTTTTATTCATGGAGTATTTAAATATTTATCTCCATATAAACTATTTGTCTTCAATATTATCATGTGAAACATTATGCTGGTTTAAAATAGTTATTATATATTATATATTTTATTATTATTATTATTTTTCCCTGAAGAAAAAAACATG
>LPNX010427037.1:523070-580520 GCA_001517045.1 Pseudotsuga menziesii | reverse complement strand
ATATATATATATATGTCATAAGATTCCTCAACAACCGTCCAATCTCATCAAAACACGAGAATATGAAAAATATCAAACAAACTAATCCCTCCAAGGCTCAAAAGTTAGATTTTCTTGAACAAAAATTAGATGAAAGGTATAACAACCGTCATCTTTCAAAACTCCATCCACATACTCTGAATAATGGAGAAAACCCATCATATCCCCAATTGAGTACATGGAAAGAAACTCAGCATCAGAGTTGAAAACCCTGTAAATGTGCTTAAAAGAAAGAGTGCAAAAACAACTTTTAAGAATCTCGATCCTTCGCAACCAGCAATAAAAAATCAAAGATTGTAAAGAGTTTAAACCATTTACCCAGTCTATAACAATATTTGAATCGCCAAATATTTGAAGATGAAGTAACCCTCTCTTTTTGGTGAACAACAATAAACCCCAAAGGGCAAGAAGCTCAACAAAGGTGTTTGTACCATCACCAATGCCCATATTTAATTTATGACATGACTCTCTTTTAATCGAATGACCATGCCAACGCTATATTTTCCTTCTTGCCGAGCTCCATAAAAAAACCCATAAATAACATCAAAAGAAAAAGAGGGATTGATGTAAATCTTGTTTCTTTTTGTAACAGATTCCTTCTTCCATTCATGTAAAGCAACCAAAATTGAAACAACAAAAAAGATAGAGGGAGTCAAATCTTGAAAGATACATCTATTTCTCACTTTCCAGATTTCCCAAAATACAAAAAAGGAAATTATTTTATCCTTTCCTAGAAGTCTTCAAAATTATCCAAATCCTAGCTAAAGTGGACCGAGAGTAATTGCGGACCTCCATCCAAACTCTCTTGAAGAAAGAGCATTTAAAGAAGAGATGATCCACGGATTTTGAATCGAATCTGCAAAGTGGGAAAAAGCTCGGCCCGACCAACCCATGGCGAGTAAGGTTTTCCCAAACAAAAATTTTATTGTGCAAAAGCAACCAAATGAATCATTTCAACTTTAAGGGCATAGACCATGTCCATAAACAACTATTCCACCACTTGGGAGAAGGTAGGTCTCTTTGAGCCACTAAAACCTCATAAGAAAGCTTTGCAGAGATCGATCTAGTTTTCACATTTTTCCCAAACTAAGATGTCTTCCCCTCCATCAAGGAAAATACTCGCTTGAGAAAGGGAATCAGTCAAGAAATTCCATTCTTCTTCAAAATTGACAGGTAAATTTAAATCCTCCAAAGTAAGCCAGTGATATTTAGAAACATCCAAAGCAATCCAAATCAACACGAGTACCATGCTTTTTATACTATGGAACTTAGCTATAACATGCCTTGATAACAAACCACTTCCACGAAATCCAGCTAATGGATCAATACTAACAAAAATATGAATCCCTCTCTCGACTTTCCAGCTCAAATGATCTTTTATAACCAACAAAGCTTTGATAAAACTCTTCCAAAGGTAAGAGGAATTTGAAAACTTTAAACCTGTCTCTTTGAACCAACATTCCAAGGACCATTGTCTGATGTATTTACTTTTGATTACCTTGTTCCATAGGCCTGGCGTAAATAAAGACATCCACATACTTTTTCCACAAAGAGCTAAATTAAAAAGGCTCAAATATTTTCAACCCCATCCACCTTTTAACTTGGGTAAATTAAAATTTTTCCAAGACGACAGATGGCATTTGGAGACGTCTGAACTTCCATCCCAAAGAAAATTGTACAGATTTTATCTTAACTGATATATGACAATAGAGGGGATAATATATAAGGAGAACCAAAAAACCGGAATGCTCTGTAATATAGCTTTGGAAAAAACCAAATGACCCCCAATAGAAAGCCACCTAAAGGCCCAACATCTAATTCTATTAACGAACTTCTTCAACATCCAATTCCAATATTTGGAAATATAAGAGTTGGGATTTAAGTAAAAAACGAGATACCTGAACCCATCATGAGATTAAGAACAACAAAGGTCACTGCTACAACCTCAACCCTCCATGATATTCCTGACATAAAGAGAGAAGCAAAGGGATTTTCATCTCCTTCAAAGGAGGCAACACCAAAATAGAACAATTATTGATAAGAAGGGGGTTCAATGCCAATGACCTTGATGTTTAAGGGTGCATCTTTGTTCACTAAAGCATAGGGGACATTGATAAACTGGTAGTGAAAGGTCACTGCTACAACCTCAACCCTCCATGATCTTCTTGACATAAAGAAAAAAGCATAGGGGTTTTCATCTCATTCAAAGGAGGCAACACCAAAATAGAACAATTATTGACAAGAAGGGAGTTCAAGGCCAATGACCTTGAAGTGTAAGGGGTGCATCATTGTTCACTAAATATGAGATGGACTTGATAAAATGGTAATGGTTGCATTGTAATCCAATAGACATTGAAGCAGGAAGGTAAGGGGAACCTAGAGTTGGGATATGAGTCATAACAAAACTCGATGGGGTAAAACCCAACTTGCATCAAGTAAACATGGAGTTGAATGGGAAGGAATCTCTATGAGTGCCATTTGAACAATGAGTGCAAACTCCAAAATCTTGGGAAAATTTTCCATCATGTCTAAGCCTATGTGTTGGGATGAGCCACAACCATTCGTTCTTATCATACCCATTTGAACTTCAATAAATCTTACCATAAACAACCAATTATAGGAAAATTTAATGGTTGAAATAAACGATTTAAGACATGTTGGGCATGTCCATAATGGACCAGCCATCTACGTGGAAGGAAAATCATTATCTAGTTTAATTTACTTGTAATAATGGCTTCAACGCATCTATGTATGTGATTCGGTTTGAGGTATTATATAGAAGGAAATGCAACACTCTATTGAGTTGGGATAGTCAAAATGAGAGTCACACTTGACCATATTTATTGAAGGAATTCAAAGAACAAATGGGAAAAATAACACAAAATTTAAAAGTGGTCCAAGACTACTAGAAGAGGCATTCTGATACTTTCAAAATATAAAAAATGTGGGGTACCATGCATTCTTGCGAATTAAAATAAAAATGTTACTAAATTTGTGAAGTCACACCAATTTGGCCTCTCAATATCGTGATCCAATTGAGTTTTTGGAGAGTTGGTCCCAATGCATATAAGATTGCATTCCTTCTAATGTCTACAGTGTATAATGCCTTTGATGTTTCTCTGCTTAATATATATATATATATATATATATATATATATATATATATATAGAGAGAGAGAGAGAGAGAGAGAGAGAGAGAGAGAGAGAGAGAGAGAGAGAGAATCCTACCACATTCATAATTGGTCATGATCCTAGAAGAATCGTATGGAAAAGATTTGAATGGAGGCTTCTTATATCCTCAAAGATACCTTAATGTTGTGGAATTAAAGAAACAAAACAAGTTAAATTCCAATTTAATTACCTTGGGAAAAATGAACATAGGAATTGGAGGATGCTATGCAAAAGTAAATGGTTTTGCTCAGATCATAAAGTCACAACACGATCCAATTGAAGCACTATGGAAAAATTCAAATAAAGAAATCAACGAATGCTCTTCAAGAGTACATGTTTTTGCTTATCTCATGAAATCACATTGATGTCCATGTTCCCCCTTATAAGGATGTATAATCCCATTTTGTCACCTTGCTATGCTATAGATTCGAATGCCATTAAGAAATTAATGAAATAAAGCATTATTTTGATAACATCCCAATTTTATAAAATAGAAAATGAGGTACAAAGGTCCCCACAAGAGATGCACACATGTATATATGCAAATGTCTATGTTGCACTCGGGGTGTGACGATGATGGAAAAATGAGTGTTCAAAATGGCAAGAGCAGAGTCCCAAATTTGTCAAGGCGCATCAATTGGGAATGACAATAATGTGTAATATTAAAAAAAATAGAATTCACCAAAAGTATATGAAAATAATAGATATGATTATGTGGGGAAGATGATGTGAATATGGATATTTAATATAATATTGTGCACTACACATATTGCAAACCAGTTGGAGAAGGGACATATCCATTTAAGTGATGAGCATGTAAAATATATGGAGTTATAACATTTTTTTTCAGCAGAAAAAAATACCAGATCCTGTTATTCAATAGAATCAAAGATCATCATGTACAATCATAACGGAGACTGACTCCAAAGAAATGTTCTGAAAGGGATCCTCTTGGATCAACTAGACATAGTCATCATACCAAAGGCATGCAGGGATAGCCTGTTTTGAATCGGGCTTTTATCATCACTCCTGTATGAACAGGTCAGATTTTTATCTATTTCCTGATATGAGCAGAAATGACATAAAGCACGAGCATAAAAAGATGACAGAAAGTATCCTCATGAATTTCTTATCTCTCTACTAATAACATCAAGATTAGTGCTTAATGAAACAACACGTACTAAAATAACTGAAAATTACCATGATCAGTAATCTTGTCATCCCAAAATTCCTGGAAATTCCCAAGGCCTGAATCCAGAGAAAGAACAGATTTTGAGAGACTATCTGCAATCTGGTTATGCTCACGGTATATGTGTTTCATTATCAAATCCGTAAAGTTTTGAAGTAGATCTCTCAAATCATCACACCAATGATTCAGATGGGGTAAGTTCAAAGCGCATTTTCCTGTTGCCCATGTTATGATGACAAGGGAATCTCTGAAAAGAGAGTGAAGAGGAATTCCCAAGTCCTTTGAGACAGAGAAGAGCCCACATGGCCATCAATTCTGATTTTGTATCAGTACTTCTTCCACAGCCCATAGAGAACTGTATACTGTGAGAGCTACTCAAGAATAGAATGAAGCCTGCCCCCCCCATGTTCTTGGCGGCTGCACCATCAAAAAACCCACAGGGATACTCCAATTTTGGTGGCATTCCTATCATCCTGTGTTTTATCTTTTTTAAAGGCACAAGGTCAGCCTTGGAAGAGCAAATCAATATGTTGAAGGACTGGATAGACAGCTGGATTTTTCCCTTCGAAAATACATAAATTCCTATGCTTCCAAATTGACCATAAGGTAAAGAATGGCAAGTATAAATTTGGAAAGTTTAGTGAGTGTTTTCTGACCCAAAATTCCAGAAGCAATCGTACTGTAGATCCAGTGGAAGCATTATAAAAGGATCCAGAATTGAACTGTTCAGTAATAGCAGCAAAGGTATTCTTCGTAAACAGGCAATCCAGGAAAAGGCGCTGTGCGTTTTCTTCCTCTTTTTTGCACAACTGACAGTAGCTTGGGCTCTGAATGCCACGTTTAATAAGCTGATCCCAAGTAAGTAATTTATTTTTTATGAGGAGCCAAATAAAGCATCGGATTTTTTTCGGTATGTTGAATTTCCATAAACCTTGAAAAACAATGGAAAAATCCAAATCGGGATCCTTTAAGTGGTCCACCAAACATTCATAAACTTTTGCCGCAGTAATAGAGCCTGAGAAATTCTTGTACGTCTAGAGACAACGATCTGGTGAGGGTCTAAGACGTATTCTCCCTTGTTCCAGTCCTCTGACATAGTTCTCCCAGAGAGAGTGCCATTCTCCCCCAAGATGCAGGTCCGTGGCAGATATCCAATAATTCATGGCATCAATAGAATGATTTTTGTCTTGAGCAAGAGATATAATGCCATAATCTTCCAAATAAATACGTAGGTCCTGTGGCAGAACGAAACCTGTGCCCATACCCAAGATCGGGTCCACACCAACTTTTATGCTTTCACCATTACCTGCCATCCATATAAGACCCATGCCAAGCCAAGTGATGGTATTAATGAAGCCCTTCCAAATAACAGAAACACCCACAACAGAGAAGGATTTGCCCCGAAACCAAGTCAGGACAGAGTGTTTCTTTAAGTATTTCACAGATATTACTTTGAACCAGAGACCCTTGCCACATAGAGCGAACCAAAAGGATTTAAGTCTTAAGGAAGTACTGAACCAATCTAGATTTTTTATGCCCCACCCACCTTGATTGGTAGGCTTGGAGAGAGAGGCCCAATCAGATGGGTGGTATTTTTTCTTGGATCCCGTAGATCCCCAAAGAAAATCGAAGATTAAACACCTGAGCTTCTTCATAATTGATTTCAGAATGGGTACTAAAGACAACCAGTATACTGGTAAGCTGGTCAGAATAGCCTTAATAAGGACCAGCCTCCCTCCCAAAGATAAGAACTTGAAATACCAGTGATGAATCCTCTTTTCGAACTTTTCTATGAGCCAAAACCAATCTCTTACCAAATAGCCCGTAGGTTTTATAAAGTAGCCAAGGTAAGTAAAACCCAAAGAGATGTCCCGGGTTTTGAAAGATAAAGAACGAGAGATTATGTTTAGAAGCTCATCATCAGCATTGTTAAACAGAAAACAAGACTTCTCAGCATTTATGAGCATTCTTGATGCTTCGCAGAAAGTGTCCAGAATAACTTTAAAAGCTACCCATTCTTCACAAGTACCCAAATAAAAAAGAATCACATCATCTACAAAAAGAAGGTGGGTAAGGGAAAGTTCCTTTGAAATTTTAATCCCTTTTACCAGACCCCTCCTACGGGCATCCTCAATAAGGAGGTTGAGACCCTCAATCACTAGTATAAAAAGAAGAGGAGAAGGTGGGCAGCCCTGTCGGATACCACACGAGGCAGTAAAAAAAGGAGAGGGGGATCCATTTATGAGAATAGAAAAGTTGACCGAGGTGAGGCATCCCATAATCTAGTTGACTCCTTCCATAAGCATACCAATTTGTAGGAGAATGAGCCTCATAAAAGACCAGTTGACTCTATCAAAGGCTTTGGAAAGATCAAGTTTGAGGACAAGTGCACTCTTGTTCCTTTTTTTGACAGTATGGAGAACTTCCTGAGTGATTGCCAGAGGCTCTGAGATCTGACGATTATTGAGAAACCCAAACTGCTGCGCTAAAATGAAGCAGTCAAGTAGGGGTTTGAGACGACTCGCAGCAACCTTAGCTATCAACTTATAGATTAGGTTACAGAGTGAGATAGGACGGAAGTCAGCAAAGGTTGAAGGGTTGTCTTTTTTAGGAATAAGGGTGATGAAAGTCGAATTGAGAGAGGGCAGAACCGACCCAGTCATCCGAGCTTCTTCCACCAATAGGACCAGTTCATCCCCTAAAAGATTAAAAAAAGCTAGAAAAAACTCAACTGGAAACCCATCAGGCCCAGGTGATTTGCCTTTCTTGAAAGACTTGAGAGCCCTTTCGATTTCCAAAAGTGTCACCTTTGAGCTGAAGTTAGACTGAGCCTCAGGGGAGAAAAAAGATGGATAAAGTTTGATGACATTCAACTGAGCAGAAATAGTGGTGAGATTGTCATCTTTGAAAATGCTATGAAAGTGCCTGACACCTAAGTTTTTCAAGGCCTGGTCATTTTCCACCACCAGGCCTTCCTCATCCTTCAGACTCCAGATCGCATTGTGGTTTTTCCTAGCTGAAGCTACAGAATGAATTTTTTTTGTATTTGAGTCACCCAAAGTGGCCCAGATCATCCTGCTTTTAAGCTTGGCAGAAAGGATCTCATGGTCCCTTAACTTTTTATTCCCTTAACTTTTTATGTTTGGTAATTGGAATGGATAGTCACATAATAGTTTAACATCTTTCTTATTGCAATATTACTATAGTATAATGTACTTTGTGGTTTCTTAAATTTATTCATAATTATTATATTTATAGAATAAGGTACTTTGTGGGTTCTTAAATTTATTCATATTTATTATATTTAAATTTTAATATATAGATAAATATGATTAATTAATACTAGTCGTGGTTTTTTTTCAGGAAGAAAAAAGCCTGTCCTTGTTATTCTCAGAAGAATCAAAGGTCACCATTACATACTCCCCATAAGCGGGTTACATTCATTCCGCTGCCAAAGAGTGCTGCCAGGGGGAAAGGCATAACAACAAAAATGTGATCCCATCAGAAAACGGTCTCATCATAAAGAAGAGAACTGTCCATACATCCACATCTACCGAGCATCAAAAAGAGCTGAGCAACAATCCAAAAGAGGACACTCTAAGATTCAAATCAACAATAAGGGAGAAGGAACATCCCTGAGCCCTACTCAGAAGAGCTGAAAAGTATCATGAGAAACCAAATGGTTCTCGAAATATTCCAAAAACCTGCCTTTACCCCGAGGATAAGTGAGCGCAGTTTTGGAGAGACGACCAGCTGTCCGATTGTGATCTCGGTAGATGTGGGAGAAAGACAAGTCTTTAAAGCTGACAATGAGCTTTTTAGTCTCCCTACACCAATGAAAGAGATCAGGTGGGGAGAGTACAGTTGATCCCATCGCCCAATTGATGATTATTTGTGAATCACCATATACATGAGCGAGGGGGATCCCCATCTAGTCGTGGTTATCTTATCACAAGATAAAAATGTGTTATTAGACAATGTTCTTTATCGTACATATACAGATGTTACGAAATTGTTGAATAATTTAAGTCTTGATTACAAAGTATATGATGCTTGTTTTGATGGCATGTTTAATCCATAAATCTATATTTTTTAAAAGCAAAAAAGCCTTACCCATACCATAAAACCTTTATGTCTAATTGTCATTGAAATAGGAACTAAAGGACCCACCATGCCACCATGTTTCATACACCAGGGTTAGGGATGAATTGATGTAATTTTTAGGTTATCATATTCATATTCATTTTTGAGTTATATAATGTTTTTTTAAATAATGATTTATAATTTATTCTTTTAGATTATTTATAAGGCACAATGTTTTTATTATTTATATTCATGATTGTGATAATATTTTTAATGTTTTAGTTGTATTTTATGTGATTAATTATTAAATAATGTTAATGAATGATGAGCACCTATAACAAGGCGTTTTGAGTTTTATTTAATTTATAATGATGATTGAATGGTTTGTGTTAAGTTTTAGATATAGTAATATTATATTTTTATTGATTTTATTGGTTGGTTAAGGTTTTAATTGCAATTATATGGTTGGTTATGTACTTAATAGTAATTGTATCATTTGTCTTCTATATATACCTGCAAGGAGACCTAGTTTTAGAGATCATACAATCTCATCTTGTGCATTTGATACACTGTAAAAAGGAGGACACCTCCTCGAAGAGGTTTATCTTTCATCTCTTTATTTCATTCTCAAAACATTGGGTTACTCTTTCCTTTTATTTATTATTTTGGAATTTTGGTGCAAATATTTGGTATCATAATGGAAACATTCACGGTTAATTTGGTGCATGAGAGAAGTTATTCATGCAAAACATCCATAGTTAATAAGTATTGAGGAAAAAAATTGGTAAGCCCTAGATATTGTGACATTGCATTTCTATTATTATATTATTCTTTTATTTATTGGTCGCTTATACCATAATTGTAATTGTATGGTTGGATAGGATCTTAATCGTAATTGTACCCTTTGTCTCCTATATATCTCAAGGAGACCTAGTTTTAGATATCATCTCATCTCATCTTATCTTGTGGATTTGATACATTGTAAAAAGATGTCGCCCCTCGAAAAGGCTTATTATCCATCTCTTTATTTCATGCTCAAGACATTGGGTTACTCTTTATTTTTATTTTTTACGCTATTTTAAGAATTCGGTGTATAACATCATGAGTGATACTTTAGTTGCAACCTGAATATCACATAATTCTTTACACCTTCTTTTTCCCTGAAAAAAATATCGCAGCCTAAATTATATTAACTCAAAGTCCATATTGTTCGTTGGCTATGGTAGCCTTACATAAACTTCAGTCAATAACAATTGCATCCAACTTCATTGTGAAAATACATATGATAAGATTTTGCACATAATAAAAAATTCAAGATCAACCCATCCATATAGTATTCAACCTCTCCAATATCCTTATAATTCTTTACACCTGAAGGAGAAGAAGAATAAACATAAAATAAAATAAAATGTTAATTTTTTGAAAAAAAAAACTAAAACATGTAAACAATTTTTTTTATAAATAATAAATATTTACTATATTGTAAATACAACTTTGTAACATTTAAATGTGGTGTGTGTAGTGTGAAGGTGGTCATGACCTAGCGTAAGACCCAACCTAATTCTTAACCCCCAACGCAAATAATTTTGGCATTGGACATTTGAATGCATTATGTAACACGATATTTATAGATATCGATCGATAGGCATTGACATGATAGTAACCCAAAACCTAACAATCGAAATTAGATAGACCATTACAGATTTTTTTTAATCTCCATAAATAATCTAAAACCCATGTTAGAATCTCAAAACAAGTGACTTGGGTTGTAAAACAAATTGTACCCATAAAAAATAATTGTATTATCAATTGGCCAAACCCTCCACAATAAATTATTAACAAGCGGAGATTGTAATAACCATGGTACTAGGTAATTATTCAAACACACAATTTTCTAAGAAAAGTGAAATATATGAAATGGTTAAGGAATTTCATAAATTCACAATTTAAACCATATAGCAACGATTCCTATCATCATAATGACACATGAACTCAAAGAGGAAGAAAACCATGCATGTGAATGAGGGTTCCCTTAACATTTCAAAAAAGATTCTGCAACACTAATATCAATTAAAACCTTAGCAAGGACAATCCCACACCAATTCCTTTAGTTTGTACAAACAAAATTGAAATGGATAGAGAGGGTGGCTAAGAAAGTCAATTAACAAAGCTGAAACATGGGCATAGTTAAAACAAAATATCTCTTCAAGAAGTAAGAATGTGTAATTTACTTAGACAAATCATAATAGTTTTGATCATGAAATAACACCAATCATCCTTTATTTTCTCATTAGAATCGATGACCTCAAAATCACCTTGAAAACCCACAACCTTGGATGCAACCATAATGGTGTTGGCTTGGTGTTCTTCCCTTAGGCGTTGGAGTTCTCTTGCTTGATTGGTGTACACCCTTCATGAGGGCCACATAAAGGAACCACTTGCTTGGAGAGTGACCCACTTGGGATGAGGTTTTTCATAATAGAGAGGCATTTATGTTTTTTGAGAGTGACTTAAATCTGATAAGTTCTTTCGGGTCAATAGAGGGTTAGTTTGGGCCTTGTAAGCGAGATCATAAGTTGAATTTTCTTATTTTCCATTTGGTGGATGAAAACATAGATCTGCCCATAGTTTTCCAACGAAAGGGTTGTATGAGCAAGGACAACAATATTGGGTGGGAATCTTTTCTCCCTGGTCAATCTCTTCTCCCTGACCAATCAAGTGTTTTTGGTACGAACACAGATTCGTCAGCATGGCTCCTTACCCCATGATGAAGCCGACGGTGGAAAGAAACACAGGTAAGGAATGAACACAAGTTGAAGAAGCTACCTCATGAAACAAGGCATTCAAACGAAGGAAGGCACGTTGAATGAGAAGGAAGATGAGGAAGGAAGGAAGGGAGGTAAGGAATGCACATTGAACAGGAAGGCAGGTAAGGAAGGAAGGAAGGGAGGTAAGGAAGCAAGATTGAACAAGAAGGAAGATCAAGAATGAAGGCAAGTTGAATGCATATGTTGAAAACAAAGGCAAGTTTTAGAGGAAGGAATGACAACGGGGAATAAAGGAACGTAGATTAAAGCAAAACATGGGATCAGTGAAATCATAACATTAAGTTAGTGAGACAAGATCAACAAACGAACCCAAGTATGCAATAGCATTTTGACATGCCTAGATTGTTTAAGGTTCTATAATTATTTTATATAGAAAACATGAACTTCGAATCACAAAGAAAAAAATGAAAAAGTGAAGTGTATTACAACGTTGAAGTCTTATCTTCCTATGTAGGTTCGACACTATATGAAAATTTTGCCAAATTTATTGTTCCATAGCTCTAGAGAGGAGTGCACAAAACACAAGAGGCATCCAGGTTATGGAAACGTCTTGGAGATCAACCCGCCGCGAGGGAAAGGTCGTTGTTGGTGATGGTATTAGTTCAGATACCAGCTCGAATTGCATGCATGTAGGCTATCGCATGTCTCTCGTGTGTCTTTACAATGTCAATGTGGAGATAAGGCATGCCTTTTTGAATGCATCTCACAATGCAACCTTAGCAAACTTAGGATTACCATGAGAAAAGGCCAAATAAGGCCTCAAATATGATGCTTGGTTACAAGGGAAAAACAACAACAACAAAAACTTAGGGAAAATTGTTTCAGAAACTGTGTCAGGACTAAAACTAAAACATTGAACGATTTCTATAGTCCATGTTTCTCTTAACAAGGACTAATAAATCAATGAGGTAGAACTTTTGTTTTTATTAGTAATCATGATTAAAGTAAACGACGATGCGGAAATGTGCATCTAAATAGTGACAATTACTATAATACAAAAAGTAGGGACACTACAGGTATGCCCACATATTGGTAGAGCAAGCCAGTAATATTTAATTTAATATAAAGGTACCATATTGTAATATTTAATTAAAAAAATTATGGATCACCAAAACAATCTATAACTTAGATATGAATTTATTTGATCTTTTAGATTCCTTTTAACTCCACTTTGATGCTCACAGTACTATTTAATTTTACTTTTAACAAAATTTTAATTTTATTATTATTAATTATTGAATGTATTTTACTTAATAATAAACACCTATGTTAAAAAATTTAACAAAAATATATAACACACACAAATAATATTTAGAAAATATATAATTTTTTACACTCATTATATTATATATATTATGATAAGAGTGTAAGAACCATGTATATTGCTTAATATATATTTAGATTTGTATGCAACATAATTCATTAACAATGGAGATGCCTAAAAATTTGATTTGGATCAGACGATTATTTTTGTTGGAATGGATTTTTATTTTGCAANTATTGAAATTCTATTGGTTCTTGAATTCCAACTCACAAAAACTTATTTTGGCACGTTTTCTTATAAGGCCCATTTTAGACCCCAAATTTTCTCTAATGTGGATGTGATTTTGATGGTAGAAATAAATTCAACACCCTAAAAAAACCTTTGGAGCAGCCAAATTCCAAAACTTGACAGCTGTAACCTGGATTTTGAAAAATTCCGATTTGATTTTTTCAAAATCATGTAGAAAAAATCCAATTATTAAAACTCAAATCTTGAAATTTTCAAACTAAGCCCATTAACAACACCTTTAAAAGCAATAAATAAAAAACACCAATTTTAAATTATTCAATTCCAATCCAATACTACTTTTTAAATATAAGTATAAAATTTACCTATGGCAATAACCTTTGGTTATAGATAATCTTCGATTGAAATGCAACTTAATGAAGAACATATTCCTTTTAGTTTCATTACTTCTGATAATAGCTATTTATTTAGTATGAAAATAAAAATTTAGATTGGACATTTTTTTACTTCGATGGTTATTCATATATAAAATGATATTCTAAGAAGAAAATTATTTGAAATTACATATCTTTCTAAAATCTTATATAAGCATTGTTTATATATGTATATTGTTACATTAAATAATGGTGCATTGTAATTTATTTACAAACTAAAAATAATAATAAAAAATGGTTGAGGATGTTTTGACCAATTAGTGTTAAGTGGTGTTTATATATAGATAAGTTTGGTCTGGTTGAGCGCTTAATTGCAATCATACGTCAAGTTTCCCAGCGGACTACATTTCCAAATATTATGGACAAAGAAGTTTAAACTTTCTATATTTTGTATTATTTTTATTAAATTCCAACTATAAGTTTATTAATGCTTTGCATTATTTTTATTAAAATTTAACTATATTTTATGTTTATTAGGATAGGATGCATAATCTAATCCAAGTGTAGCAATGTTTATTAAGATTGCACAATCTAAATGTAACAAGGTACCGAGGAGAAAAAAAATTATAAATTCAAAACTTACACAATTTTTATTGTGAGTTTTATTATATTAAACTAATCATCATCTTAAAAATGCAAAAACGCATCATATAAAGAGTTATTGTATAAAGTCAAGGATTCGGGGGCCTACTGGTGGGATAGAGTGGTTTCCACTCTCCCCACTAGGGGGCAAACCCCTAATGAGACATTGGCTAGTAACGTAGTTACTCATTCCCGATGGTAAAAAAAATGGTGATTTTATTCTTTGTCAAGAAATATGTGATTCCATAAAATGTTAACCACGAAGATAGAGAAAGCTATACACAACACAGTTTCATGACTCGTTGGATAGAGGAAGCTAAACACAAGCTTGAAAACTTAATGTAGAAAGAAATATGAAGTTGATATTCTTGATGCCTTTATCGGGAACACATGTACATACTAACATTTATAATGGAAAAAGTATTGGCAATTCATGACTCATTGGATAGAGGAAGCTAAACACAAGCTTGAAAGCTTAATGTAGAAAGAAATATGAAGTTGATATTCTTGATGCCTTTATCGGGAACGCATGTACATACTAACATTTATAATGGAAAAAGTATTGGCAATTCATGACTCATTGGATAGAGGAAGCTAAACACAAGCTTGAAAACTTAATGTAGAAAGAAATATCAAGTTGATCTTCTTGATGCCTTTATAGGGAATGTATGTATACTAATAAACTAGCCACTTAAACAAATGTTTATTATGGGAATAGTATTGGCAATCCATGACTCATTGGATTGGAGCCGCTTTTCAATTGGGAACAAATTATCTATTTCTTTGGTAATTAGCTTACTTAAATGTAGTTTATGATGGAGGCTCCTTTGATTTAGAAGTACCGGTCACTTGGACATATGTTTATTATGGGAAAAATATTGGTAATCCATGATTCATTGGATTGGAGCCACCTTTCAATTTGGAAGAAATTATCTATTTATTTGGTAATTAGCTTACCCGAATGTAATTTATGATGGACATTCCTTGATTTAGAAGTACTTTGAACTTGTATGGATAGTTTCACTAACTTTTTTTAATCCATAGTTGTTAAAATTTCCATTCATAGTCAACCCTCTTAAAACAAAAGAAAACATTGCATAGATAACAATGATTTTGGTGTAATTCGGTAATTTTGTGAATATACAAGTTGGGTTCAAATATTTCTCTCTCATTGGAATTACAAAATACAGACCATGCCTCAGAAAAAAAAGGCATTGGAATTACGGCCAACTCTTAAAAAATAATTAATTATGTTGATAGGAATTTATATCTTATATTTTTTTGGAAGTGGAGGATGAAGTATAGATTTGCTAGATTGAAGGTCTGAAATGCCAAGTGTATGATCAAGATGTGTCTGATGGTCATCGTATTTTAGTTAAGGTGAAATAGCAGTTTTTAATTAATAATTATTATGTTGTTGTTTAGTTTAATTAGGGCTTCTCCTGCGGGTGGACGTGGAAGCAGTTGAATAAACCCATGGACATGGAATATTTCCCCATCCACACCCTCTTGTGGTCGATTAAGCGGTTGAATAAACTTGTGGAACAAACCACTGATCCCTAAGAAATCCATCATGTAAAACATGGGGTTTAATTAATTGCACCTCTGTTTCTTTTGACATGTGGGAAAGGAGCGTAAATCCTTAAATTGCATCGTGTATCAATTTGATCACGCGTCTCTTAGTTTTTATGTGTGGGCGGGTTGGTTAAATCTGTGGCGGTTAATTTTTTTTTTAGAAAGAAAAAAGCCTGTCCTTGTTATTCATTAAAAGAATTAAAGGTCATCTTTACAAACATCCCGCAATTGGGTTACACACCGAAACAACCCATTGGAGTTCTGCCAGGGGGAAAGGCATGACAACAACTAGAAATGATCCCATCAGAAAACTGTCTCATCAAACTGTGGCGGCTAATTTTTATACATACATACGTACAACTAGATAGATATAGATATAGATATAGATACAATATTGAAATTTGAATAAGTTTTGTGAAATTTTTTTATTAGTTTTTAATTGTGAGATTATATAAATTTATAATTATATTTTTTTATAAAATTGAATATCAAATAATAAATTTAGACAAAGTTTAAAACAAATGAAATGATAGTAAACTTTTATTAATGTCCCAATGTGACATAAACCTTTCTAGACATCATAATGCAAATAAATAAATTGTTATTTAATGATTATGTCGAATTTGTTATGTTTCATGGTTATGTCGCATTGTGTCATTCAACATGGTGGAATTGGTTACCAACGATTGACGATGTGACATAACCATCATAGCCATTCAAGAACATAAGTATTAAACATAAGTAAACCAAGCTGAGCATCATAATGTGACAAAACAATTGATGAAATTACATCAACATATATGTGAATAACTTATGTTGTGATGTTCTATGTTTATTTTCATTTTGATATATTATTTACAAATAAATTATTGCATGTCTTAGTGTGACAATATGAAATTATATCAACAAATATTTGGAGAGCTTATGTTGTGATGTTCTATGGTTATTTTCCTTTTGATATGTTGTTTACAACTAAATCCTTTGATGGTGGAGAGACATTGTGTTAATCAAATCATACATATTAAATTAAATAAATTTTATACTCAAATTAAAAATTGTTATTTTAATTAACAATATATAATAAAACTTTCAAAAATCTTATAGTTGAATTTTTTGAAAACCTTAGTTTGTAAGTTTTTCAACCATGGTTAAACAATAACCAACCATGGTAAATATAGTCAACCTTCTTTAGTCGTGGTTAAATCTTAGTCAACTACGATTAATGAACCATGATTAACTAAATCCAAACATGGTTCACTAAAGTTAACCACATCTAACTATGGTTAGACTAAAGTCAAACGTGCTTAACCAAAGTCAAACAAGGCTCTCTAAAGTCAACCATGGTCAACTAATTGTCAACAATGACTTAACCTTAGTTAATCAATGTCAACCTTTCTCACCCATTGTCAAACCAATGTCAATTATGGTTAACTAGAGTCCAACTTTGTCAACCATTATAAAAAATTGTCAACCATAATTAAACATGGTCATCTGTGATGGTTAAGCATGGTTCACGAAGTGAACCATTGGTAACTAAGTCCATGCATATCTAAATTCAACCATGTTTCATTAATGCCAACCATGTTTCATTAAAGTCGACCATGTTTCAATTCGTGATGATGTATTTCCCTCTTTCACATCTAAATATTTATGACGTCCATCAAGGATTAAGTTTAACTGTGGAATTCCTCCATGGTTATGTTCCTTAAAAGGGTTATATTGTATCATGACATTGTTACATATTTATGTCACATAAATTATGACATTCATATTTAGAATATTTTGCAAGGATTTAGTTATGTTTGGTACATTTTTCATGATTTTGTCACAGTGTGACATTTATCAAGGCTTATGTTGGATTATGACATTCATTGAGGCTTATTTTGGATTACGACATTCCTCCATGATTATGTTGCATTATGGTTATGTTCCTTAATGGTTTTGTCTCATTATGAGATTCATTATAAGGCTTTGTGGAGTTTTTTTCACATGACCATGTTTATCAAGTGCCATGTTTGATTGCGACATTTCTCCATGGTTATGTCGCATTATGAGATTCATATATGCAATGCTCCTCGAATGTTTTATTGGATTGTAATAGTGCAACATTCACTAAGGGTTATTTTGCATTGCAACATTGTTGCATGGTTGTCACATAAATTATGGCATTCATATTTGGAATGTTTCTCAAGGGGTTAGTTACCCTTGGTACATTCCTTAACGATTTTGTCACATTGTGACATTCATAAAGGGTTATGTTGGATTAAGACATTCATCAAGGATTATGTTGGATTGCGACATTCATTAAGGCTTATGTTGGATTAAGACATTCCTCTGTGGTACATTCCTTAATATTTTAGTCGCATTGTGATGTTCATAAAGGGTTATCTTGGATCAATACATTCATCGAGGTTTATGTTAGATTAGACATTCCTCCATGATATATTCCTTAATGGTTTTGTCACATTGTGATGTTCATAAGCGCTTATGTTGGATTGCAACATTCCTCCACAGTAAATTCCTTAATGGTTTTGTCACATTGTGACATTCATAAAGGAGTATGTAGATTGTGACATTCCTCCATGGTACATTCCTTGATGGTTTTGTCGCATTGTGGAATTAGTAAAGGCTTACATTAGATTGTGACATTGATTAAGTCTTATGTTGGATTGCGACATTCATCGAGGCTTATGTTAGATTGTGGATTTCCTCCATGGTGCATTCCTTAATGGTTTTGTTGCATTACCACATTCATCGAGAGTTATGTTATATTATGGCATTCATCAATGCTTATGTTGGATTACGACATTCATAGGGGCTTATGATGGAATGGGACATTCATACATGGTACATTCCTTAATGGTTTTGTTACATTTCAAAAGTCATTGATGGTTATGTTGGATTATGACATTCATCAAGGCTTATGTTGGATTGTGACATTCATCGAGGCTTATCTTCGATTGTGACATTTCTCCATGGTACATTCATTAATGTTTTTGTTTCATTATGATGTTCATAAAGGATTATGATGGATTATAACATTCATCAAGGCTTATGTTGGATTGTGGCATTCCTCCATGGTACATTCCTTAATGGTTTTGTTGCATTGTGACATTCATAAAGGCTTATGTTGGATTGTGACATTCATCAAGGATTATGTTGGATTACGACAATCCTCCATGGTACATTACTTAATATTTTTATCGCATTGCAACATTCATCGAGGCTTATGTTGGATTGCGACATTCATCCATGGTACATTCCATAATGGTTTTGTCGCATTGCAACATTCATCGAGGCTTATGTTGGATTGTGACATTCCTCCATCTTACATTCCTTAATGGTTTTGTCACTTTGTGAGATTCTTTAAGGTTTATGTTGGATTACGACGTTCATCAAGGTTTATGATGGATTGTGACATTCGTTGAGGCTTATGTTGGTTTATGACATTCCTCCATGATACATTCCTTAATGTTTTTGTCGCATTGTGACGTTCATAAAGGCTTATGTTAGATTACGATATTCATCGAGGCTTATGTTGGATTGCGACAGTGCTCCATGGTACATTCCTTAATTGTTTTGTTGCATTATGATGTTCATAAAGGCTTATGTTGGATTGTGACATTCATCGAGGCTTATGTTGGATTGCAAGATTCCTCCATGGTATATTCCTTAATGGTTTTGTCACATTGTGATGTTCATCAAGGCTTATGTTGGATTATGAAAGTCATTAAGGCTTATGTTGGATTGAGACATTCCTTAATGGTTTTGTTACATTTATGCATTCATTGAGGCTTGTGTTAGATTGCGACATTTGTCCATGGTACATTCCTTAATGGTTTTGTCGCACTGTGACATTCACTGAGGGTTATGTTTTATTACAACATTCATCAAGGCTTATGTTGGATTGTGACATTCCTCCATGGTCATGTTCCTTAATATCACATTTATACATTCATCAAAGAGTATGCCACATTTTGACATAATATGATTTTGTCAGATTATGATGTTCATTAAGGATTATGTTGGATTATGAAATTCATACAGGCTTATGTTAGACTGCGACATTACTTCGTGGTTATGTTACATTATGCTAATGTTCATTAATGGATTGTGTCGCATTATGAGATTCATTATAAGGTTTTGGAAGGGTTCGGTTTAGTTATGTTTGGAATGGTCTTGTCCCATTGCGACATTCATCAAGGGTTATGTTGTATTACAATGCTCATCAAGGATTATGTTGGATTGCGACATTCCTCCATAAAATCACACCAAGATGAATCTCACTCAAACATGGATGTCAAAATGTGACATAAAAAGTGCATGCATGGAAAATAACAATTTAACATAAAGTTAGTTAATATCATTTCACATTGTGCAATAACCATGGAGGAATGCCACAATTCAAACAAACCCTTCAAAATGTCATGATACATCATAACTATAAATTAATGTCATAATCAAACAAAACCATTAAATAATACATCCACAAAGCAAAACAACCATTGAGAAAAAGAATCATTAAAGATCATTGTAATTGACATAATTCAATTATGTTAAAAGTAATTTTGTATACTATACTATAATATTATAATTAATAATAATATTTTGACTTAAATGAATTTATTTTATTATTTCTTTTGTTATAATATTTTAATTAAATACCATAGTTGTGCAATATTTTAATTAAATGTCATATTTGTAGAGTAGTGTAAAATAATATAGTATAGCACAATATTATAATATTTAAATTAAATAGTATATTCTTATAATAATACAATATGATGATGATGATGATGATGTTGGTTAACGTCCCCTTAGACCAAAATTTAGTTTATCGAACCTAAAGAAACGAATTAATTAGTTTGTTTTAAAATTGTATTTTTATGCTTAAAGAGTTTGGAGAGAAGCATCCCGAGCTCACTATAATTTTTACAAGTTAAAAGTCTAGGAAGGTTGGGATTGCAACAAAGGTTATGAAACTGAGATCTAATGTGGGTGTACGTGGGGCATTCTAAGAGGAAGTGTTTTTCATCCTCAATGTTCATATTCTCACAGAGATGACAGATCCTTTCCACCCATGGTGTTTTAGGAACTGTCCAATGACCAGTTTCACTATGTAGCTCATGAGAGTTCGTTCTTATCTTGGCTATATTAATTTTTCCTTTGACCTAGTTAAAACTGAGAGATAGTTTTGATCTTCTAGAGTAGGGTTGATGACCTCCTTATAATACCTTAATTTTCTTTTATCCTCTAAATCTTTCTCACACCACATTTTCTCCTTAAACTTAGAAGTAACAATATTTTTAATGTTATTAATATTTTGCAATGCAATTTCGTCGATCTCCCAATGGTTTAGCCAAGCCATAGTATCTTTATACTAATATTATTATTATTAAACAATATTATTATTTAATTAAGTATTATATTACAATTAATTAATTAATTAATATATTTAATTAATTAAATGTTATTATTTTATTAATTTTTTATTTATAATATTAAAAAATATAATAAGTAATAGTAATATTAAGTGAATATTAATATTTTATTATTATAATAATATTTTAATTATCATATTTATATAATAGTGCATCATTATTTTTTAACTATATAGTTATAATATCAATAGCGCATCATTAATTTTTAACTATATAGTTATAATATCGTAATTAAATTGTAATATTTTAATATAATATTTTTTAATATCTTTTTGTAAAATGAATATAATAATTTTTATACTATTTTAAAATATTAATTAAATCAATTTATTTTATTACATAATTTTAATTAGACAATTTATTTAATTATTATATAAATAGTTAATTAAACAATATTATTTTATGAATACTTTAGTTTTTAATATCATATATATAGTAATTGTTTTAATTGAATTATAATATAATATTATAATTTAATAAAATTATTTTTTAATTAATTATTATATTACTTTTAAAATATTTAATTAAATTAGATTATTATTTTAATATTTCTATGTGCCATGAATATAATCTTTATCATATTATAATTGTAATATAATATTATTATTAAATTATATTATTTTTAATTAATTATTATATTATAAATATTAATATTTTGGAGATATGTCTACTCGCTTACTTGTTATTAGCAATCATCGCATTATGAGTGTGTTTGAATATGTTAATGTGTGTACCTATAGCACATTTTATAAGAAAATACATTATCAATGTGTCAAATGTATGTTTATCGACGTATTCAAACACATTAATATTATTAATGTGGTTGTTTCTAGTTAAAACTATTGAGCATCATGATGTTAAATGAAATTAAAGGATGGAAAAATTAATTAGATTAATATTAAATGGTTAGCATTGCAAGAAAAAATAAATAACAAGAGCCCATAAATTGCTCAAGTGTGTCTAACTCTATTATCTTTGAATTCTAAAAATCTCTTCTTAAATTCTGTAATGGTTTTAAGTTTAGCCATCCCACAATAGCTCTATTCCAAAATTTCCCAAGCTGCTTTGAATTGTGAAGTTTGCGTTGTGATTTTTTTTGCAAAAATGACAAGCTACACTCCATGTTGGATATAAGAAAGGGATTTAACATCATTTTTACGATTTTATTCCAATTTGGATTTCTTAGCAATGGTCAAGGCTATTTATGTTGCAATATCAACATGCTCAGAATACCCATCTACTACATAAATCTAGATACCATGAGAACGAAGAAGGGTTCTCTTTTTTTAGCCCCAAAATTATAGTTGCATAAATCTAGATACCTTGAGAATGAAGTAGGGTTCTCATTTTGATATGCCAAGAATTATAAATGTTCCTTCCTAGTAAGGATGGGAATTTGTGGTTGTACGGAATTGTTCAAAGCCATCTTGATTGAGGGTTCAGAATTGCTCGAAAGCATCTCGATTGAGGGTTCAAATTTCACCCACAAATAAACGTATGTCTTAAATTAGTGTTTCAAGATCAAACTGAGCAATTTGACACAAGTAACCAAATTCAATATCCTTTTTATATGGTATGGCTAATTCTACACATGGCCATGCCCTTTGGTTCAGTCCGTCTTCTACTCAAGTGGACCACCACCAATTTTTTACGCGGAGAGGGCCTTACCCACAAATATTCTATGTTGGTTCTTTTTACAATGGCTCTATGATCATAGTTTTAATAAACCACTGAAGCACTAAAGTAAAAACAAAACCCACAATTCTTAGCTCAAATCTCCCCTTGTTAGAAGTTGCTACAGACTTTGGTTGTAGGCTACATAAACTGCACAAGCTTGGAGGCCAAGCAAAGACAAAGGAGGTGAGAGTTGTCACTTCTTTGCATAGGAGGAAACACTCTAAAAACCAACAGAAACTATCTTCTTCGTGTGGGAGAGCTAGTGTCCTTCTTACACACCAACACAAGGGGGTCTCCAAATAGACTCACACCAAAATGTAGGATAACCTAGCTGTTGCACGGTGCATGGAAGAGAAAACAAACTTTAGAAGTAGTGGTCTAAGTGATATGATGATGGAGAAATATGCCTTTGATACCTCAAAAAAGGCATGAGGCCTAGAGGATAACATAGAGCATAAAAAATGAATGAGAAAAATGAACTAAAAAATGATTATTCGTCACTCAAAACAAATTATTAGTTACATTAGTGGAAATTTCAACTCAAAATGGGCTTCCTAAAATGAACTAATAAAATAATAGTTAAAATAATAAAATAATATTTATTAATTTTGGAGGAAGAAAAGAAAAAAACTACTTTTTTTGTTTGTATCTTCGACATATCTCCCCATGTTTTTACTTAAATTTCAATTGAGAGAGCTCATTGGATGTAGAATTGAATTCCACATCCAGTGAGTACCCACTCGACATACTTTTGATGGACCCACTACCCCAAAAACAATAAATACCTGAAAAAACATGATGATGATATCATCATCACGTTTTTAGGTATTCCTTGTTTTTGGGGTAGCGCAGTCCGTCAAAAGTATCACGTTTTTTCAGGTATTTCTTGTTTTTGGGGTAGTGGGGTCTATCAAAAGTATGCCAGGTGGGTACTCGTTGGATGCATAATTTACTTCTGCATCCAAGGAGCTCTCCCAATCGAAATTTGAGTAAAAACACAGGGAGATATGTCAAAAATACAAACAAAAAAGTAGTTTTTTTTATGATACCTATCCCCAAATTTATATTAAAAAAGTATTTAAGACCTATACGGTATTTCAAATTTAAAGCAATTTCATTGGCTAACACATGATGACATGGAATTTGAATAAAAGTTAAAAGGCCCATTTTGAGTTGAAATTTCCTCTAATGAACGTTTATACATGGAAATTTTTTGATCACCATGAAAATAACGCACAGGAGCATGATCGGGAAACTTAAACCCAAATCATGGTGCAATATGAAAATATTAAACAGATTTCACAAATTATATTGTGTCTGCTAGAAAATAATGGCGACCATTAACCAACTTGCGGTAGAATAATGATTGCTATCGCAGGCTCATTGCTTGTTTTTGGATCTCAGCACCTTGATATCCAACGACAAGAAATGAGCCTACTACACCAATCATTGCTACCCTTAACCATCCTGCAAAAGAATAATGATTTTTGTTGCAGGATCATTTATTGTCGTTGGATTTTAGCACCTTGAGATCCAATGACAAGAAATGATCCTGCTACAACAATCATTGCTCTATCGCAGGCTGGTTAATTCTCATTGAAAATAATGCCTCTCATTCACCTCGAACTACTACAACCATAAGGTCAAGGGATATGAATAGTGTGTAGACACGTAACAACATAATAAATTTTTGGTTGGTATGGAATAACTCCTACAAGTGAATGTATGGAATGACTCCTATAGTTGAATAATGCACCATCAATTTTTAGTACGACTATAAAGACACCATGGGAAAAGGAATTAAATTATAATGATGGTTAGAAAATTTGGCGTAGCTGATTCCTCATGAACATGTAGAAAAACTACCGTAGTGTTACTTGAGGGTTGTGTTACCTCAAGTGACATATCAAAATAAAAAGTGGAAACTAAAGTAAACTAGTAATTGAACTTCTTATTCATGTATGGAAGATAAATAAGAAAACTAGCGAAAAAGACAAGATGCATCACATGTAAAGAATGACTTTTATACTATTACACTAAGAATGAAGTGAAATGATACTACCTTGGTGTAAGTTGTAGAAGGAAATGGACATCTACAACTAACCTAAGGGAGGGTTCTTCTAGCTTCTTTGTGCCCAAATTTCCAACCAAATGAATCTATTGATTGATTTCCAAATGTTGAAAGAGAAAAACGGGATAATGGTTTTTTTCTCTTACTTCCAATATAAATTATATCATAACCTTTATTTCTATATGGATATGGAATGGTGAAATTGAAGGTTGTATTTAGAGGAAATGTTGTCGACAATGATAAGATCTATCTCCAATGTGAATAGTCTTCCTTTCACTGATGGTTTAGTGGGGAGGTTAGGATTTGGAGATCAAATCAACATCTATTTTCAGCTATAATGGTTAGAGTTTATCCACTTTCAACCACTACATTATTTTGGAAAGTGCACAACAATTATGAGTAGCTAAACTATGGTTTTGGGACCTCATCCTAGTTTTGGAGGATTTTAGTGAGTCTTGTCATCGACTCATCATGCAGTTTTAGGCAAAATTTTCAATGTGTCAATTGTGGTTAAAATTTGAATTTTCTTCGACTTTTTGTCACATTGTTGAGGTCGTGTGAAGATGGAATTGATGGAAATGGGATAATAATGTTGATAATGATGTACAAGGGTGATGATGCTCATGAAAAGGCAAATGGGAAAAAATAGGTAGTGTCGAGTGCAACCAAGGATGTGGTAGTTTCCATTGACGAGGAGGTGAGACTTGGAGGAATGTTGGTTTAGATAATAGATCTTACATTTGAGATATGAAAAATTGTTTAAATGTGAGCGTAACTAAAAATAGGTTGGAAAACCATCGATGTTTAGATGGATGTAAAGAGATAGTTAAACAAATCCTAAATTCTTCGTTAAATTGCATTTCATGAAAAATTATGATATTAGATATCAACACACCACATCAATTTTTTTAACATTAAAATTTTGAAAAGATCAAATATAACGTAAATTAAAATACAATTTGACACTATTTTCCACCATCAATACTTACTTGAATCCCAAAAAACTTCAAATATTATATACATTACCTCACGATGTGCGAGTATTTTCCAACCATCATCAAATGACTATAAATATTAAATTGCTTACCTTACCCAACACATTTCAAAATATTTTGTTCAACGTGCATCGTGTGCATAATTGAAAGGCTTTAAAAATATTATTTGCCAAGATATATTCAAGAACGGAGTTAACAGACATTCATCCAGAATTTGCAAAAGTAATTACCAATGTTTATCTTTTATGAAGTTGCAAGTGGGGGGTAATATTGAACGGTGGTGATGAATCCAAGAAGTGGAATATTAAAGAATAATCTTGGTGAAAATTACCATGTGAATTTTAGGAAAATTACTTACATTTGTAAAACACGTGGCAAGTGTTTGTCCTTTTCATTGATTTACCGCTTTCACTTGACCGTCTCATTGTTTGTCGTTCACCGCCTTGACCACCAGTCTTTGCCGCCTCCTCCATCTACATACAATTGCTTTGTTGGATGCAGACGAAATTATGGACTTCATAAGAGCAATGCCTAGCATCACAACCATGCCTCATGTTATGGAGATTTCCCTGCTTGGCTGCAGGCTTTTACATGTTATCACTGTCATGATCTAGGAATTTGCTCATTTAGGAACAAAATATGGAACATGGAATATGCAGGGATTTCAGAAATAGAAAAAACAATTTGCTCAAAACCAGAGGGTTTTGAAACTCAATAGTCGACCAAGCTAAACTAAGGTAATATTGATGTAGTTCTACTAATTCAATATAATTTGTTATTGCATTCTTTTACCTAAACATGGGCATTAGTAACAATGTTTGTCTTGTCATATGGTTTCCCATGTGCCTTTCGCTTGTTCTGCTACACCAGGCATGCCAACATGATCTCGCTTTCGAATGACCATGCTCATCGCTTCCTCTCCATCATCGAGAGGGGCGTCGATTTCATTCTCTAGGTGGATGTGCCATATCTACAACATGATCAAATGCATATGTAAGTTACCGCTCATACCAGATCACATGTTTTGTTGAGGATTTTTCAGTGTGCCTTTGTTCATGGTCTTATTGCTGGTGCAACGAAAACAAGGAACCTGTGGACAAATTGTCCAGATTACGGATCATATAAGCTTTCCTTTTGGTGGATCCTCACATAGTATTTTGGGAATTCTGGTTTGTTCAGAGATGGAGGACGGTAGTTAGATTCTTACTACCATGACTTTGGGCCTCATGCTTTCCGATTTGACAAATATTAACTTTTGGATTGGTTCACACTTTTAATTGTGTGGTCGCTCTCTCTCATACTCAAATCCACTTTGTGTCATAGCTTGATTTCTGCCAGCATGGAGAAATCATGGATATTAAGCATGCCTTGGGTGATCCTTCCAACAAAATCAGCCACCATTGTTGTTTCATTATGTTCTTGGTGCCATTATTCATAGCACTTGCTCTCTTTCCAATCCACCCACAATAACCACGACTATCAATTAGTAAAGTAATCCACAGGCATAGGATCTCTTATTATTCTCTACGAAAGAAGGTGTGGTTAGTAAACGTTCAGAAGTAATTAGGATATATAGATATATAAAGTATAAAAGTTATTTCTTAGCGCTCTTATGCAAACTAAATATCTGGGTTCCAGAATATTGTTGCATTTGTTGTTAGCATTGTTACAAATATTAGGACTTTGATAGTGTACTAGGAAGGTAAAATATTACAAAATTCCAGTTTTGAAGGATTTTTCTTGCTATGCTGAAATAAAGGAGAGATTGATATATCATTATATAAATATGTGTAGTATCAGCAATTGCATTACAATAAAGCTAATTAAACCACATTAGGGACTACTCTACCTGGGCTGCTTATCCATGAAGATGTATATATTTATATACCTTAGCAGTAAGTATTTATATGTGCAGGAACTATGCTATCAAATTATTGATCGATGCTTCACCTTGAAATCCTAGTATCAGCCAACAACCATTTTACTGGCCTTCCTGAGCTACAGTCTTACTCTTGTATTTTAAATCTTCCCATTGAAACATACCCATTTGCTTCTGTGAGCAGTCATCGTGGAATAGCTTCCATCAAATTCAACGCCGTCTTTCTCGTTGCATGTGGCTTGTGTAGATCATTTTGGTGGTGTAGAGGTATAGTGCAGCTCTGAAGCAATTCATGAAGGCAGTAACAAGTAAGAGGAGCCTAGTTAGGTTTGTTAATGAGCCTATCTTATAATCCCCTGCATCCTTTTTTACTCATTTTCCTTCTTTGTTTTAATCACCCAAGAACCTTCACTATAACTGGTTCTTTTACACCTTCGAATTCTTTGATGGGTGAAGCACAAACTACTACGTTTGATGCTTCCTTTGCTGCCTCTACTGGGTATACTCGATCTCGGTCTACAAGGTCAACTACCGTAGTCTCTGATCGTTTCTATGCTACTAAAATTGGTTCATTGACTAATAAGTAGCACCGGTCAGCATCGGTCGTATAGAATATGGGTTAAGGAGAGCACATGGGTCAAGACTTAGCTAGAGGAACCACCCTAGTCCTCATGTTTGCGAGCCAATATACTATCCTGGTGAACCCGTTAAAGAGCTAGCATCAGTATTTCAATTGACCCAGTGGTTTATATTGACTGAGTTAAAGCCAAAAATCCAATTACAGTTAAAGTTCTAGTGCTATCCATTTGATATCTAGGTCCAACAACAAGGGCAATAGAAGCAAAGATACTGGAAGCATATTTGTCTATTTAATCAACATCCGGATTGTGTTGTGTATTGTGCATGAAAACCAAAAAGATGAGGGTTCATAAATTTTAATTGTCTTAGTTAATTCAGGATTTAGCCTATGATAAAACTTAAAAAATAAAAAAAAAAGGCATACACAAGTGTTCATCGCATACTACTTTTACTTTTTCGTGATTGAAGAACATACCGTGAGAAGTATATGATAGCTTGATCCCGGAGGTGACAAGTATCAATGCCTTGATCGAGGAGATGCATGCATGCAATGTGGCAGAATAAATTCAAACTGGTGTGTATGTATGCAATGTGTGGTCTATACAATTGCATATGTCTCTTGTGCAACCTGTACAATTGCATGTACAATTTTATACTAGCTCGACATATTCTCTCAATCGCAGGAAACCCAAGATGAACTAGATCATCGTCCATGCACAAGAAACAAGTGTATTGTATTGGTACAACACTATCACAATCCTTAAAGTTTTAGCACTACAAAATTTATATAAAAAAATTTCAGTTTACAAAGAAAATTTAATTAAGGTGAAAATGGTGCCATGCGTATACGCTAACTTGCAAGGTGGACGAAAAATGGTGCATATGCTCAGGCTTGAAAATATATCTTATAATACAAATAATAACATAAAAAAATCAATCTTATAATCCAAATAATAACATAAAACATTTGTACATTACAAATTTATTCCGATAAAGATAATAGGCAATACAAATAATAAAATAATAACATAAAATCATTTGTACAATGCAAATTTATTTTAATAAAGCTATATCGGTAGGTAATGCTACTCCATAGCCACTCGTTCAAAATAGTTGCAAACAAGTGAAGCCTCTCAAAAGTATGAAATTTTCGATGTAATAAATATACGGAAAAAGTTGTAATTTTCGATGTAATAAATATACGAAAACATTGTAGATAGTGATCCAATCCAATAAAGACACGAAAACATTGTTGTTGGTGATCCAAGTAATGTAGAGATATAATTGATCCCACCATGTTGTATTTAGTTCACATTTTGCACACACTATTGATTTCAAATCCTCACTTTGTTCAATGTTTTCAATTTATTGATTTCAAATCCTCAATTTGTTCAATGTTTTCGATTTTTTCTTTTCATAGGGAAACATGGTAAAGAAGGTATTCCCTTACATTTGACCCAAAACTAGTGAATTCTAGTTGATAAGTTGACTAGGAAATAATTAACTGCTATATAGTTTGACGGAAGATTGACTAGTCATCAATGAGGTACCGACCTTGATAGGTCGATTGGAAGTCGATTGGAAGCATTAAAGATGGCAAGAATTCAATGGGAACTCAAGACAACCGGAAGCTCAAATAAGTGGTCAACCAAAGTTGACTATAACAAAACTATAAGATAAAAGTTGTCAGGAAGTTATCGATAATCATTGATGAAGCAGTTAACTGTAACTAATTCGGTTATCATGAATTAGAGTATTACATCTATAAATAAGATGTGATGAAAAGAAAGATAGTGAGTAGAGTGATTCACAGAGTGTAACTCATTCGAATGGTATGGTTAAAGAGAATGTAAGATTTCATGCTTTAGTTATAGAAAAATAGAAGACCGCTCTTGTAATTTTTTCTTAAGAGTATCACTAATAGATCAGCAGTCAAGCTCACTAGTTTCATCAGTCAAGGGTTTCCAAGGTAATTTATGTGTACTATGTGAATGTGTTATGTGTTATTGTGTAATTTTGTTTAAATGTAAGAATAATTATGCATAACCATTGAGTAGGAAACTAGAATTCCAATAGTTGGTATCAAAGCTATATTTGGCTTCAAAGAAACACCTTTTGTTTCTGAGGTTTGTTTTGGCTTGGTCCTTGATCTGGGATCTAGGGTATACCTAGATTCAATGGGTGTTCTATAACAATGATTCTTAGTTGAAAATGGATAGAGGTTCAAAGATAGAAATTGAAAAGTTTAATGGACATAATTTTGAGCTTTGGAAGCTTAAAATGGAGGATCTCCTCGTAGATCGAGAGAAATGGGTAGTTGTTGACCCTATATCAATTCTGACCAGTATGTCGAAGGAGGATTGGAAGGAACTTGACATTAAAGTAAGAAGTACAATCTAACTTTGTTTAGTAGATATTGTATTGATGAATGTCTCAGAATAAGACACTGAAACCATGGGATAAGTTGGGGAACTTGTATCAATCAAAATCCATGGTGAACAAGTTGTTTCTTCAAAAAAGGTTATACCTTTTGAGGATGAGGTTATAGTATTATTATATTTATAAAAGTAGTCTCTTATATATATGTATATATGTTATATGGAATAAAATTCGTAATATATTATATAAATAACACATATGACATAGATCTTTAGATCTTACAAAAATCATGTATTCATGATGAGTGACAAACACCATAACAATACAAAAAGCTCCTCATATTGAAGAGAGGATATACTCCATTCAAGTATAATACTCATTCCAAAGGCCTCTAAAACTATGACATTGATTGTCAGCAAAAAGGATCGGTCACTTTTATAAAAATAGTTTAATAAGCAAAAAGAAAAAATTGTAGGAGCACTTAAAATACCCACAAAGAGAAGAAAAAAATGTTGCAAGTTAGCTTGGATAAAGGTCAATATCATATGTCATTTCCCCATGCCCATCCTTATCCCAACGGATCAAATATCTGTCTGACACCTATAAGCCCTCCTTGGAGAGAGTATCAGTAGTATAGTTTCTTTCTTTGTATCTATGAGTGAAAGAAACATCTTGAAACCGAGTCCTCATAAGTTGAATCTAGTTGAATATGGCCTACAAGAATAAGTTTTTTGGATCTCTCCTCTCCTTCATCCAATCAATGAGCAATATAGAGTCCCCAAATAGTTATAAGACATGTACACCTTTCTAGATAGCAAGGATCAAAGATAGCTTGAGATCCAAAAGATCGACTCTTTTGTTTGAGCTAATACATGTACCATCCACAAGTTTGTACCAAACTTGATAATTAACATAAAGATAACCACCTACACCCCCAGTGGTCAGATTTCCCTGGGTTACACCATCAAAATATAGACAAGAATAATTCTTTTCAATAGTTTCAGGCACAATGGTCCTATTTTTTATAGTCAAATCTGCTTGGGTGAAATGTATTAGAATGGAAAGGATTTTGTTTGCAAAACTAGAGGTGAATGAAAGAGTCCTCAAAAGTAACTGAATTTATGGCAAGCCAGACACCCCAAGTGAAGATGATAGGCACAGATAGATAATTATTATATGTCTGATTGTTAATCCATAGAGATAAATAATTTTCTAAGGAATTGCGAGTCCATAAAAAAGGTAAACAACAAGCCTAGGATGCATTGCCCACATTCTGGAAATATAGGAACACAAAAGAAACAAGTGGACTATGCTCTAATATATGTCTTACATAAAGGACATCTTCCCATTCCTTGCCATATTTTATTTAGAAAAAGGTCCTAGACACAAATTTTATTTGACAAATCAAGCCACATAAAGAGTTTGCATTTGAGTGGATATTTGAATTTCCAAATATATTCATGCCACCAGTGTATCTCAATGGATTCCTCCTCTCCTCTTATAATCTCATATCCAAGTTTGGGAGTGTAAAAACACTAGAAAGATTCCTATACCAAACAAGTTGATCCTCGTTTTCCTTTAGCTTGACATGATTGTGTTTTAGAGCCCTCGTGTAAACCTCCCAAGCATGTTTGTCAGCATTAGCCTCAATGCCCAAAGCATCAACATTTGACCAGTTCTGAGAGAAAACAATGGAGTTTGCTAAATCATCAATATGAGCCACTAAAGTTATCCTATTTTCTGTTAATCCCTCCACAAGTTCTCGAGGAAAATGATGAGTGTCACCACAACCAATCCAAGCATCTTGTCCTATTCAACACTTCTTCCATTTCCATTCTACCAGACTAACCAATCACTTATAACATCAAAATATTTTAACAAGAAAGACCACCTATTTGAGATATTCCTGTAGCATTTCACTTCAATTCTGAACCACTCTTCCATAGTCAAAGGAGCAATGTACTTATTGTAAGAAAATTTTACCCACTGGCCATCACCTTTGAGAATCCTCCAGACACATTTAGCAGTTGTAATATCCCGATATTTGACCTAGCATTAATGGGAATAAGTCCCATTGCATATGATATTACTTTGATGTTTACGTTTTGTATATTGGGCATAAGACCCCACTACACATGCATATGATGAATTGTTAGATATATTGGGCGTAATCCAAATGCATATGTTTGTTTAGCATGTATGCGATTTTATATTTTGGGCATGGACCCTAGGAGGAAAGATGATTGTCATAGTATGATGTACTGAATATATTATGTGATTTAACTTGAAATGCATATACTGAGATGATTATTGTTATAGAAGGTGCAGAAGACTGAATGCACGATTGAGTTCTATAATGTGTTGGGTGTGGACCCTGAAGCACATGAGTGATGAGATTTTGTGTTGAGCACAAGCTCTAAAGCACATGAGTGATGAGATTTTGTGTTGAGCGCAAGCTTTAAAGCACATGAGTGATGAGATTTTGTGTTGAGCGCAAGCTCTGGAGCACGTGAGTGATTTGATTTTTTTTTTGAGCGCTAGCTCTGAAACACACGAGTTATGAGATGTTTGTGTTGAGCATAATCTCTGGAGCACATGAAATATAAGAATTGGAAGTGTTGGGCATAAGCCCCAGAGCATTCCAAATTGATGTTGAGCATAAGCTCTGGAACATCGAATCATTGGCCATTGTATCCCTAGGTGTATTATACAAATACATCCTAGCATTAGTGTTGAACGAGAGACTCTGGAATTTCGCTAAGTGTAACTCCCACTTTTTAGCATTGAGCTTGGGTTCTAAATAGCGCTAGGAGTTACTAAAAATTAATTTGTGTTGAGTGAAAACAACTCTGAAAAGCACCGACCTTATCTTACTTATTTTTAAGTTAATTAAATGAAATTTCGAATTTCTACTTGTCATCAAGTATTGAAGAACTACCATGATATACAAGGTAATACAACATGCAAGGAGGTTTAGAGCTGCCTAACTTAGTTGACCAACCCTNAATAAAATGGTAAAGTACATATATTAAATATAAATAAATAATAATAACTATAAATTAATGAATAAATAATATATGTATTATTATTTACTAAAAAGATTAAATAAATATTTAATCCTAAAGAGTCAAATTAGAAACTAGTAAAAGAGTTCCTAAGTTAAGTATAATAATTATTAACTTCACATAAATCAGGTTAGCTGAGATTCTGCAGTAAAGATTCATGGCATCTAATGGAGAGTCTGCGGTGAGAATAGTTAATATTGACGTTTCGAGCCAGGCGTGGCTCATCTTCAGGACATAGTGATGCCTGCAGAGATTGTTCATCTTTCATAAGTGTATTAATACAGAAACAACTGACTTGGGAGGTGTCGATTAGGTTTAGTTTGTCAGTAGTTTTTTTTAGGGTTTTAATTTATTATTTATTATTATTATTATTATTTATTTTTATTTTTATTTTATTTTTGTTTTTAATTTAAAAAATAAAATCCTAAGTTTTAGTTGTAATATTAGCCTTAAAAACCATTAAGAAGTAATTATTTATTAGTTTAATTATTATTATTTAATTTTTTTTTATCATTAGTTTAGACATATAAGTTTAAGAAGTAGTTTATTAATTTGCTAATTAATTTTTTTATTTTGATATAAATTAAATGTAAAGGCATTAATATTAAATTGATTTTAATTGGTATTTAATTTTATTTTGAGTTTGATTTAGTGAAAATTTATTAATTAATCTAATTTTAATTAATTTATTTTAATTAATTATAATTATGATAATCATTAAGATTATATTTTAATTTTAATTAATTATATTTTAATTTTAATTTTAGATTATATTATTAATTTTAATTTTAACCTTAGCTTAGTTTTCATTTTATTTTAAGTTAAATTCTTAAGTTTCAACTTTTTAAGTTTAATTTAGTTGGGCTATTTTTAATTATTAATTTTAGCTCCCAAAAGTATGAAATTTTCGATGTAATAAATATACGAAAAACATTGTGGATAGTGATCCAATCTAATAAAGACATGAAAACATTGTTGTTGGTGATCCAAGTAATGTACAGATATAATTGATCCCACCATGTTGTACTTAGTTCACATTTTGCATAAACTATTGATTTCAAATCCTCACTTTGTTCAATGTTTTCAATTTATTGATTTCAAATCCTAAATTTGTTCAATGTTTTCGATTTTTCCTTTTCATACAGAAACATGGTAAAGAAGGTATTCCCTTACATTTGACCCAAAACTAGTGAATTCTAGTTGATAAGTCGACTAGGAAATAGTTAACTGCTACATTGTGTGACGGAAGATTGACTAGTCATCAATGAGGTACCGACCTTGATAGGTCGATTGGAAGTCGATTGGAAGCATTAAAGATGGCAAGAATTCAATGGGATCTCAAGACAACTAGAAGCTCAAATTAGTGGTCGACCAAAGTTGACTATAACAAAACAATAAGATAAAAGTTGTCAGGAAGTTATCAATAATCATTGATGAAGCAATTAAATGTAACTAATTCGGTTATCATGAATTAGAGTATTACATCTATAAATAAGATGTGATGAAAAGAAAGATAGTGAGTAGAGTGATTCACAGAGTGTAACTCATTCGAATGGTATGGTTAAAGAGAATGTAAGATTTCATGCTTTAGTTATAGCAAAATAAAAAATTGCGCTTGTAATTTTTGCTTAACAGAATCGCTAATAGATTAGCGGTCAAGCTCACTAGTTTCCTCATTCAAGGGTTTCCAAGGTAATTTATGTTACTATGTGAATGTGTTATTGTGTAATTTTGTTTAACTATAAGAATCATTATGCATAACCATTGAGTAGGTAACTAGAATTCCAATAGTTAGTATCAAAGCTATATTTGGCTTCAAACGGACACCTTTGTTTCTGAGGTTTGTTTTGGCTTGGTCCTAGATCTGGGATCTAGGGTATACCTAGATTCAATGGGTGTTCTATAACAATGATTATTAGTTGAAAATAGATAGAGGTTTAAAATAGAAATTGAAAAGTTTAATGGACATAATTTTGAGCTTTGGAAACTTAAAATGGAGGATCTCCTGGTAGATCGAGAGAAATGGGTAGTTGTTGACCCTAGATCAATTCTGACCAGTATGTCGAAGGAGGATTGGAAGGAACTTGATAGGAAGGTAAGGAGTACAATCTAACTTTGTTCAGTAGATATTGTATTGATGAATGGCTCAGAATAAGACACTGAAACTATGGGATAAGTTGGGGAACTTGTATTAGTCAAAATCCATGGTGAACAAATTGTTTCTTCAAAAAAGGTTATACATTTTGAGGATGAGGTTATACTATTATTATATTTATAAAAGTAGTCTCTTTTATATCTGTGTGTGTGTGTGTGTGTGTGTTCTATGGAAGCAAAGTCGTAATATATTATATAAATAACACATATGACATATATCCTTAGATCTTACAAAAATCAAGTCTTCATGATGAGTGACAAACACCATAACAATACAAAAAGCTCCTCATATTGAAGAGAGGATATACTCCATTCAAGTATAATACTCATTCCAAAGGCCTCTAAAAATATGGCATTGATTGTCAGCAAAAAGGATCAGTCACTTTTATAAAAATAAATTAATAAGCAAAAAGAAAAAATTGTAGGGGCACTTAAAATACCCACAGAGAGAAGAAAAAAATGTTGCAAGTTAGCCTAAATAAAGTTCAATATCATATGTCATTTCCCCATGTCCGTTCTTATCCCAACGGATCAAATATATGTCTGACACCTGTAAGCCCTCCTTGGAGAGAGTATCAGTAGCAGAGTTTCTTTCTTTGTATCTATAAGTGAAGGAAACATCTTGAAACCGGGTCCTCATAAGTTGAATCTAGTTGAATATGGCCTAGAAGAATAATTTTTTTGGATCTCTCCTGTCCTTCATCCAATTAATGAGCAATTTAGAGTCCCCAAATAGTTATAAGACATGTACACCTTTCTAGATAGAAAGGACCAAAGATAGCTTGAGATCCAAAATCTCGACTCTTTTGTTTGAGCTAATACATGTACCATCAACAAATTTGTACCAAACTTGATAATTAACATAAAGATAACCATATACACCCCCAGTGGTCAGATTTCCCTGGGCTACACCATCAAAATATAGACAAGGATAATTCTTGTCAATAGTTTTAGGCACAATGGTCCTATTTTTTATAGTCAAATTTGCTTGGGTGAAATGTCTCAGAATGGAAAGGAATTTGTTTGCAAAAATAGAGGTCAATGAAAGATTCCTCAAAATTAACTGAATTTATGGCAAACCAAACACCCCAAGTGAAGATGATAGGTAGGGATAGATAATTGTTATATGTCTGATTGTTAATCCATAGAGAGAAATCATTTTCTAAGGAATTGTGAGTCCATAAAAAAGGTAAACAACAAGCCTAGGATGCATGGCCCACATTCTAGAAATATAGGAACCCAAAATAAATAGGTGGACTATGCTCTCATTATATGTATTACATAAAGGACATCTTCCCATTCCTTGCCATATTTTATTTAGAAAGAGGTCCCAGACACGAATTTTATTTGACAAATCAAGCCACATAAAGAGTTTGCATTTGAGTGGATATTTGAATTTCCAAATATATTCATGCCACCAGTGTATCTCAATGGATTCCTCCTCTCCTCTTATAATCGCATATCCAAGTTTGGGAGTATAAAAAACACTAGAAATATTCCTATACCAGACAAGTAGATCCTCATTTTCCTTTAGCTTGACATGATTGTGTTTTAGAGCCCTGGTGTAAACCTCCCAAGCATGTTTGTCAGCATCAGCCTCAATTCCCAAAGCATCAACATTTGACCAGTTCTAAGAGAAAACAATGGAGTTTGCTAAATCATCAATATGAGCCACTAAATTTATCCTATTTTTCGTTAATCCCTCCACAAGTTCTCGAGGCAAACAATGAGTGTCACCACAACCAATCCAAGGATTTTGTCCTATTCAAACACTTCTTCCATTTCCAATCTACCAGACTAACCAATCACTTATAACATCAAAATATTTTGGCAAGGAATGCCACCTATTACAGATATTCTTGTAGGATTTCACTTCAATTATAAACCACTCTTCCATAGTCAAAGGAGCAATGTACTTATTGTAAGCAAAATTTATCCACAGGCCATCACCTTTGAGAATCCTCCAGACACATTTAGCAGTTGTAATATCCCAAATTTTAACCTAGCATCAATGGGAATAAGTCCCTTTGCATATGATATTACTTTGATGTTTATGTTTTGTATATTGGGCATAATACCCCACTGCACATGTGTATGATGATTTGTTAGATATATTGGGCGTAATCCAAATGCATATGTTTGTTTAGCATGTATGAGATTTTATATGTTGGCCATGGACCATGATAGGAAAGATTATTGTCATAGTATGATGTACTGAATATATTATGTGATTTAACTTAAAATGCATATACTAAAATGATTATTGTTATAGAAGGTGCAGAAGACTGAATGCACGATTGAGTTCTATAATGTGTTGGGTGTGGACCCTGAAGCACATGAGTGATGAGATTTTGTGTTGAGTGCAAGCTCTAAAGCACATGAGTGATGAGATTTTGTGTTGAGCGCAAGCTCTAAAACACATGAGTGATGAGATTTTGTGTTGAGCGCAAGATTTGGAGCACATGAGTGATTTTATTTTTGTGTTGAGGGCTAGCTCTGGAACACGAGTTATGAGATGTTTTTATTTGAGCATAAGCTCTGGAGCACATGAAATATAAGAATTGAAAGAGTTGGGCATAATCCCTGAAGTATTCCAAATTGATGTTGAGCATATGCTTTAGAACATCGGATCCTTGGTCATTGTATCCCTAGGTGTATTATACAAGTACATCCTAGCATTAGTGTTAAGCGAGAGGCTCTGGAATTTCACTAAGTGTAACTCCCACTTTTTAGTGTTGAGCTCGGGCTCTGAATAGCTCTAGGAGTTACTGAAAATTAAATTGTGTTGAGTGAAAACAACTCTGAAAAGCACTGACCTTATATTACTTATTTTTAAGTTGATTAAATGAAATTTTGAATTTCTACTTCTCATCAAGTATTGAAGAACTACCATGATGTACAAGGTAATCCAACATGCAAGGAGGTTTAGAGCTACCTAACTTAGTTGACCAACCCTACCTAAAGGCCTTGATAAAAGAAATAATTATAAGCTAATGAAAGGACCATGTAAATGGGATCATGCTATATGATGCCTAAATAAATATTAACAATAATATATGTAATATATATAGTTTATATATATTATGAATAAAAGGGTAAGTACATATATTAAATATAAATAAATAATAATAACTATAAATTAATGAATAAAGAATATATTTATTATTATTTACTAAAAAGATTAAATAAATATTTAATCCTAAAGAGTCCAATTAGGAACTAGTAAACTATTTCCTAAGTTAAGTATAATAATTATTAACTTCACATAAATCAGGTTAGCTGAGATTCCGCAGTAAAGATTGATGGCATCTAATGGAGAGTCTGTGGTGAGAAGAGTTAATGTCGACGTTTCGAGCCAGGCATGGCTCATCTTCAGGGCATAGCGATTCCTGCGGAGATTGTTCATCTTTCATATGTGTATTAATACAAAAACAACCCACTTGAGAGGTGTCGACTATGTTTGATTTGTTAGTAGTTTTTTTTAAGGTTTTAATTTATTATTTATTATTATTATTATTTTTATTTTTATTATTTTTATTTTATTTGTTTTTTAATTTTAAAAAAAACCTTGAGTTTTAGTTGTAATATTAACCCTAAAAACCATTAAGAAGTAATTATTTATTAGTTTAATTATTATTATTTAATTTTTTTTTGTTCATTAGTTTAGACATAAGTTTAAGTAGTTTATTGATTTGCTAATTTTTTATTTTTTTATTTTGATATAAATTAAATGTAAAGGCATTAATTTTAAATTGATTTTAATTGGTATTTAATTTTATTTAGAGTTTGATTCAGTGAAAATTTATTAGTTAATTTAATTTTAATTAATTAATTATAATTATGATAATCATTAAGATTATATTTTAATTTTAATTAATTATATTTTAATTTTAATTTTAGATTATATTATTAATTTTAGAGTATATTATTAATTTTGATTTTAACCTTAGCTTAGTTTTCATTTTATTTTAAGTTAAATTCTTAAGTTTCAACTTTTTTAGTTTAATTTAGTTGGGTTAATTTTAATTATTAATTTTTAAGTTAAAATTAACTTAAAAATTAATAATTAAAAATAACCGAACTAAATTAAACTTAAAATGTTAACTTAAGAATTTAACTTATAATAAAATGAAAACTAAACTAAGTTTAAAATTAAAATTAATAATATAATCTAAGATTAAAATTAAATTGTAATCCTAATGATTATCATAATTAGAATTAATTAAAATTAATTAATTAAAATCACATTAATTAATAATTTTTCACTAAATCAAACTCAAAATAAAATTAAATACCAATTAAAATCAATTTAAAATTAATGCCTTTACATTTAATTTATATCAAAATAAAAAAATTTAATTAGAAAATTAATAAACTACTTCTTAAACTTATATCTCTAAACTAATGAACAAAAAAATTTAAATAATAGTAATTGAAGTAATAAATAATTACTTCTTAATGGTTTTTAGGGCTAATATTACAACTAAAACTTAGGGTTTTCTTTTAAAATTAAAAATAAAATAAAAATAATAATAATAATAAATTAAAACCCCAAAAAACTACCGACAAACCAAACCTAGTCAACACCTCCCAAGTGGGTTGTTTCTGTATTAATACACTTATGAAAGATGAACAATCTCCCTAGGCATCGCTATGTCCAGAAGATGAGCCACGCTCAACTCGAAACGTGGACATTAACTCTTCTGACCGCAGACTCTCCATTAGATGGCATGATTCACATAAATCAATTAGAGATTATTTTCAAGAAGATAATGGATTCTTGATCTAACTGAAGTTTTGAAACAAGTACCCTTTAAAGATTGTCTATAAATACCCAAGCCAAGGTAAGGCTTGGGGATCCAATCTGATCTAATCATTTTATTCCTAATAATTTTGGAGAGCATTTCCAAAAGCAAAGCAATCTGGTACAGAACCTAATACTCCAGATAGAAGAATCCTTAGCTTTAGGACCTCTACACTACTTGCATGTTGGAACCAGCTCGGGGGGATCCAGATTAAAACCAGGAACAATTTCGGGTCATGGTTGGGAGGAACATGGTAGTTCCCAAGCTATCCGATTAACAGATCTGAGGTCATAGTTAGCTAGGTTTCTATTAATTCTGTGAGTTTAAGTGTGCAAGGTTCCTAGCCATTAATAAACTCAAAGTTGCAGGTATGAGGTTTTTACCTTCTCCAATTTTTACAAATTTTTACTAAGTAGTATTTATGATCTTGGTTGAAAATTTGCATATTGAATACATGCTTCAACTATATTTCCATTTGTTTAAATTATGAAACTCAATCTGAATTATTTTAGATAATCTCTAGGGAGTAATTTTTATGTTGCAGGCTAATCTATTTGCTTAAACTTAAACCGAGTTTTCAATTCCTAGATAGGTTTTTAAAGTTTAAATTCTCTTAGATTTTGGTTTAAACAGTTCTAGAAAGTTTAAATTGTCAAGCAGTTTAAACTTAGATTCAAACCCTAGTTGTTAGATCACTAGCTACCAGATCTTTGCTCAAACATTATTATAAACTAAACCAAAGATTTAACAAATCTAGATAAAATAAACCTTAATTATAAACAAAATACATTTTAAAAAACTCTGTTCAAAATATTAAAATAATTAGTAACTACATATTTAAAAACAAACCAACCAGAGATCGAATGTCTTAACTCGTTATTTCAAACCCCCAAAATAAATCAAGAGGCCAGCAGATTTCATATTGCCAGCAAACACATTGTTCTCAAAATTTAAATGCTCATAAACCCATACTTAAACCAAACAGAACATTAATAAATGTTGTAACCGTTATCATAAAAACACAACTATAAAATTTACCCAAATCATGAAGGTCGAGAGCCTAATCAAGATTTACAAATAATATTAATAAAATATAACCACACATTCAAGCTTTATCTCACCCATCCCAGCCATCGAATCATGTAAAGGATTGGTTGTAGGCCTTCATTTCATTATTTACAAACAAACACTATCAGTGAAATGGGACGAACCATTTACAGAATAAACAAAACGTAAAACATCCAAACTAAATAGAGTTATTCCCAAACGCATTGCGTCAAGTGGAATTGCAAAAACCAATGAATAAAGACCATATTAAAAATAAGGGAATGTATTCTTTAAAACTCGGTCACTATAAATAAAATATACCCAAGATCGAATCATGTGATCACATAACGCGAAATATACCTAGGATCGAATCCTGTAAACACACAACGCGAAAGTTCAAAAGCTATACAAGTTGTATCATCCACCAAGGTTTCGCCTCTTAGGCTACCCGTAAAAGGTTCTATTATAAGCATTGTATATCAATTATGGAACAAAGCTACACTCGTTCCCAACACCATCACATGCATAGTCATGAAGTATACGTAGAAACATTTAAATAAAATACAAATGTTGCATCGTAAAAAGGCTTAAGCTCGAGATATATGCTTACGACAGCGTGTAAGAAGAATCTAAGCTATAAAGAAACCAAGCTACCTTCTCATCTAAGCAAACACATCCATTTGAAAACCACACACTCCTACCATATGCATAAGTTACCAAACTATGGCATCATTTGTGCCATTGCAGAGCAATGGCACTGCACGGGGGCTTCACTTGTTGGCCAATATCCAATCACGTTAGTTCATATTGTGGGTTTTAAAATTATAAAAAATTGAACCAATATATTGTAGGTATTGGGGGGATGAGGGGTTTAAGGTGGGGGTGGGTAGGGTGGTTTATAAGGATTGAGGTATAAAAAAGGGTGGGGAGGAGGTTTTAAGTATTGGGAGGGGGTTTTAACAAAAAGAGTTTGGGTCAATATCTCTCGAAATTAAGGGTATTCTTTAATATCCCACAATCGAACGTGCTATGTGAGAGGTTCACTAACTGAAGTCCCCGTGTGGCACTGTAAAATATAAAGGAAAATGAATTATTTAAAAACACAGAGTCATTTACCCAAACATAGATTTTCCATTAAGCCAAACTAAAACCAAATCCATTTCGTAGCAAATTGTAAACTTATACATAGAGCTGAATCACTTTTACGCAGTCAAAAATATTGAAATTTACAATTGGAAGAGCCATGAAAGGCTTGCACAGTCGTATATACAAATTCCAAAACAATTTAATAAAACCCCCAACAAGCAAAATGGCTCAACCATACGTTTCCCCACACCCAAGATTCGAACCCTCTGCTAAAACGACCCAACAAGTGTAAAGGCCATTGCCGATTCGGGGATTACCTGGAGTTTGATTATGCAAGAAACCTACAGCACTGCCCTCTAAACCACGCAGAGAACCCACGCCTCTGCTCACCTGCACAACGACACTAAATTGATTCATAAGTATGCAGAATCAAAGCAATAAACCAAACAAACAACACGAAGGTGCAAACCAACACGAATGCATACCTGTCAAGAGGCGTAGAGCATGCCGGTGGTGCAGCATGAATGCGTGAGACCACCATCTCCACCACAACAAAAACCAAATGAATTACATCAAAACCATACCATAGCGCTTGAGGCAGTCTGCCGGCGTTTTCCAAGGCACATTAATTACGCCACCATGTCCACCACTACCGTGCAGATCAAAACCCACCATCATATAGTTTGGATTCACTTTGTTTCCACCAGCATTTAAACACCCCATCACCTTAAGTCTTAAACCCTCCACCATAGCACCATTGCAACGTTGAGCCATAGTTTCAATGGCATAGTTTAGGCCATAAAAAAACCCCTCCACACTATAGTTCAAGCATATACAATATTACATCTAAGGTTTTTAAAACCTTTAGCATATAGTTTATAACATGCACATATATAATTTATAATCCCTTCTTTCCATATATCTAATCTATAGTCTAGGTTTGGGACTTTTGTCCTCTGTTAAACATTTATGCATAGGAATAGTGTTGTTTAGGTAAATCTTGTTGTAGCCATAGGGCATTGTTTATTGCCACGATCATAAGACTAAGTTCACCGACGAAGTCACCTACATAAGGAAAATAGAAACATGCATTAGTTCATGAAGAACTAGGTAAACCCCATAGCATAGGAACCTTACCTTTCTGAGTGGACCTTTTAAGGGGCAGAACCTCGCCACTCCACCCCTAATTAAATACACGTAAAACAAAAGTAAAGCGTAAAAACAAAATAAGTATTGACAAATGTCAACAACTAATATAAACAGGAAAAGTAAAATTATAAACATGTCGAATTAATAGAACGACATTATATAAGACATCATCATCATACAGGAAACACATATAGGGAAAGCAACCTATATAACTTAGGTTCAATTTTACAAACAAGTTTTTATTCCGTAGAAGATTTAAAGATGTCCTTGAATTTTAGTATTTTATTAGCCTACAAAAAAAAAATATTTATGAATTTTAGGGACATTACAGTAGCAAGTGCTCTAGATAAACAGTGAGTATGTTTGATCCCCTAGCTGCCCAGATCCTTTGGCCCAGTAATGTTATTTCATGCAGTCCAATGAAAATAATGAACACCCTTACTCCCCTGCCACAAGAAATTATAACATAATTTCCTTATGTGATATAGAGTGCCACATGGAACATAAGCTAGAGACACCCAAAAGACAAGAATAGCTTCAAGTACATATTTGGCGAGGATCATTATTTTTCCCCTACTTAGCCATATTGTGCCAAGGTTGTAACCTTTTTTCTATCTTACCAATGATCCAGTCCCAATCTCACTTTGGGTAGTCATTAGGTTTCAGAATAAACCCCAAATATATGAGACCTAATATAATATACACCACTATGAAAGTGATTTGAGAACAAACCCATTCTAGATCTTCTTGAGAGATGTTCAGAAAGGATAAGGAATATTTCCTGAAATTATAAATCATGCTCAAGGCTTCACCAAATATTTTTAACAAACCTTGAAGAAGGAGCACTTCTCTTCTGGATCCATTTGAAAATATTAAAATGTCATCAACAAAAAAAGTGAGTAACATACAAATTGCCTCCAATAGATAAACTAGAAGAATCCTCTATTCTTTGCATGTAAAATAAGTCTACTCAAACCCTCTACAACCAAAATGAAAAGGAGAGAGGATAGAGGAATCCTTTTCTCAAGCCCCGCCCAAGCCTGAAAAATGGGGAAGCTAAGCCATTAATCAAAACAATAAAAGAAACCGATGTGGCACATGACATGATCCAATTCATGAATTGTAAATCGAACCCCACCTGTAATAGCACTAATCTTAGATAAATCCAATTTAGTCTATCATAATCTTTGTAGATATCCACCTTAACAACCATTGTGGGAGAATGCTTCATATTTACTGAATGTAAGACCTCTTGTGCAATACCTATTGCATCGTGAATCAATCTCCATGATAAAAAGGAAAATTACTCCCGAGTGACTACACTAGAGAGAATACCTTTGATACTAGAAGAAATTATTTTAGCTATCAACTTGTATAGGAAAATACATAAGAAAATAGGTATGAATTCCTCCATAGAAGATGGAATATCAGATTTAGGAAAAAGAGTAATGACAATAGAATTTAAAGCTTCTAAAATACTTCTTGAAAGTATGGACTCTTTAATGACCATAAGAAGATATTCACCAAACAAATCTATAAAAGCAGAGAAAATTTCAGAGGACTAGCCATATAGGTTGGGGATTTTCTCCTTTTGTAGAGAAGAGATAGGTTCCCATAGTTCTTCTATTGAAACAGACTCTTGAATAAAAATGTTCTGGTTTTCATTAATAAAAGATTGATGTAAGGTGGATACCCTCATCATCGGAGCCATCGAATCTCTATGATCTTCCCATAATAAATTATTGAAGTGACTAACCCCCATAGAAACAAGATTCTTATGCCTCGAGACATCCTCCCCATGGTGATTCTTTAAATCACAAATGGATTTAGTATTATTGTTATGATTCACATAATTATGTAAGTACTTAGTATTATCGTCACCACACTTCATCAAAATTGCTCAACTTTTGAGTCTCCACTAAGCCTCTTTTTCTAGTAGGATTTTCTATTGTTTTGCTTCTAATTCCACTATATGATTCTTCTACTCTATAGATATGAATCCCTAAAGGTTATGAGAATAAAATAAATACAAATATTTATCAATATCACAAATTTCCTTTTGCATTGCAAGTCTTCTCCCTATGACCCAAGCTTGTGTATTTGCTTTAAGATTTTTCTAATTGAAAAAAAAAATTGCAAGGTAGTTGATTTTCTCCTAGAAGCATCATATGGAACCCACAAGTATTTGACCATATTTGTATAAGAATCATCCTCTATCCAAGTAGAGAATATTTTGAAAGGGGTGGGAGGTTTTGTAGGACCCAAGGCCACCTCCATAATGACAGGAAAGTGATAGGAATATCCCCTTGATATCACTCACTGCTGAATTAGCTAGAGGGCCTATGTAGTACCCCAAAATTCACCAAATTTTTGTCTACACGTTTGGCAATATTGTCCTCACTTGAACACATATTAAGCCAGGGGAGCCTGGTCCTGATAGGAAGGATATCATGGAAAGATAAAACATCCAATTTCTAATGAAATAATCCGATAATGGGTCTTACAAATGTTTTTGTCCCTGTATTTCTATGCCCCCCAATGAAATTTTCAACTCACCACCTATTATAACATGTTATTGCTGGAAAAAACTACAATGAAAGGGACTATCTCATAAAGGTATCCGGTTTTGATAAGGACCATATACATTAAAAAAGGTGAATGCTTTGTCAAATTCTTTTGAAAATAAGGATACACCCAAACCTGATTGTATCTCCCAACTTTAAGTGTAAATAAATGTCTTTGTGGACTAGGAAATGATAACACCACCATACCTTCCTTGAGCATCCAGGCAGGAGAAATCCTAGCCGGGAAGTAAATACCTTAAAGAAGCCAATATACTATCACCACATGTAATTAATTCTTGAAGAAAAACAACCTTTGGTTTATGAATATATTTAAGTATTCGGAGGCCTAAATTCTTTAAGGGAATCCCCAACCCTAAAGTAATGTAGGTTAAAATTAACATTGAAAACTAGTATCAAGCAATAATTTCTCTAAGAGTCCCAATGATGTTTTTTTATGCCTTTCGTTAATTTCTCAATGGGATTGATCCCATGCAGAGGCTAAAGTTGATCTTCGTCCTTTAAGTCTAGGAATAGAATTAACATATAGGTAAATGCCTCTACCATATTTTATAGACTTTCCACATAAATCTCCATAGAGAGGCCTGAGAAAATACATGCAACCCCTCTAGGAGAGGAAGCCAAATATGGAGTTGTTATACCCAAAGAATGCTCCACAATGAGGGGGTATTGTCATTGATAGAAATTATGGTACCAAAGGATTTAAACAAATCATTTCCATCCATCATATAGAAACCCTTGAATTCGTTGACATATCGTAGGACACTTCATCATAAAATAGAGATACCTTACTACTAGTTTCAGTCAGAACATGAGCAGAGGAGGGATCGGAGCCCAACTCAAAAGAGCCAACAGATACCAAAGGGGAGAAGGAAGGAAACAAAAATCCAAACCTATAGGGCCAATGTCCAAGAATAAAGATAAAGGTTCCAGTGAGTCATTAATAGAGGGATATGATATTCTTGAGTCCATGAGCACTGAAGATGACTAGGTGAATAAAACTGAAGCTGAGGGGGAAGCATAACTATAGTACAATAAAACATGTTGATTAGGAATAACTAGATCCCAAATAACCTAAGGAGAAAGAAATAAAAGAATCAAGTCTTTCCTAAATACTTTTCCCCCAAGCACGTCATCCCTTGGAAAAAACCTAGATGGGATAGAAGGGGATATAAACTCAAAATCTCTAGAAAAAATAGAAAATAGAAATGGGGAGAGGAGAGACCCAACAAGACCAAGTAAATTAAAGGGGAAATTGAAATTCAAAGTAGATACCTCATGGTGAAAATGCATACCTAAATGATACAAGAGATACCCCAAAGGAAAGCAAGTTGAAAGATACATATATTCATATCCTTCAAAAACAGAAGACATCGAGCCCAACTAGTCCTTTGCATTAGTTAATATCATATACCTCAATTCATTCATTTCCCTCAAAGTAGGATCCAACAAAACATCAGTTGATACATAAAAATCTGTCGAGGGGATAATAGGAAAGGTATAACAACAATCATCCGTAGGTTCCCCCGCTAAACTCAAAGAAACTTTATAAAAAGTAGATTCCCTTTTACAAACTAGAGAACCCTAACATCCCCCTTTGATAGGGTGTATCTAGTTGGTCTCTGAAAAGGAAAATGGAAATCCTGCACCAAATGGTCATGAGAATGTCATCGATGGAAATCAAAGGGGACTCTCACATTTTTTAATTGTTGTACATAAGAAGAGTTACTAGAGAATATGGCGATATCCCTTCGAATCCCTTCATGCACATCGATGTCTACCAATATACGACCAATATGCATAATCCTTTAAGCCTGATAACTGAAATCAACATTAATGTAAATCATCAAGAACTCCCCTTTTCATTGATAGATTGTTGGGCTCCAAAACTCAACAGGAAATCTCAGCAGCTTCACCCACAGCCAGTGCATGAAAAACTTCTCTCTCCTTGCATCAAAGCAAGGATTCCATTTCTTTAAAACATAAATTTCATGACCCTAGAGACAAATACCAATGAGTAAGGTTTCTACATCCTTTCCTGACTCAATAAATACCGCTTTCCAACCCTTGGACAAAGAAACAACAGGCGAACAATATCTAAGGGTAGACCCCAATTATCAATGGACTACGATTTGAAGTGGGTGAAGTTCATGTTCCTACCCATTAAACGTCCCACCAGTACCATTTTAGAGCACGACAACACCTCCACCAATTTCACATCAACACCCAAGGATAAAGTCCTTTAGGATGGATTCAAGTGTATACACCAAATATTCTTGTAAACGGTCTCGATACCACCTAAAAGGGCACCCTCAGACTAAGCAATAGAGTTATAAGGTACCCCCAAAACCCTTTGACTACCAAAAAATACTTTTCTCCAAGACTATAGCTTATGTCGAGCATAATTCCCCGAAAATACAGAAAACCTAGTTCTGGCAGCGACATCAATGTTATGAGAAACAAAACCCTCAGCCTCCGAGCCTTTTTCCACAATACTTGCTAAACCACAGTTGTCCCAAGGATACTTTCCATACTTAGGTTCTCGATAAGAGGCCATGTGACCCCCTCTCATGACAATCCACCTAAACACTAGCTAAACATACTTTCCAATATCGCTCTCGTCTAATAAATAATGGATACATAAGCTTTGACATTCCCCAGGCATCAGAGAACTATCAGAAAAGCTCAAAACAATAAAAACTGGCCGAGGATAAAAGGATAAAAGAACAAACCACTGGAGGGCCCTACCATCGAGGAATAAGAGCATGAGCATACCAAGATACACAAGGAAGACTCTAGAACCATTAAGAATTCCATGGCCGCACCTACTCAAACTCTAATATAAATGTGTGTGTGTGTGTATAAATGTAGTCTTCATTTTTCTTCTAAGACATAATGGCCAACCGCATCAATTTTACAAGTCAACATCTATCTATATATATATATATATAAGTAGCCTTCATTTTTCTTCTAATCCAGAATTAAAGGCCAACCACATCAATTTTACTAGTAAACATTAATGAATTCATCTTCACGAACATGAATGATTTATTTTTCCTATGCTTAAATATATTGCATTTGTTCACGTCTTTTCTTTTCCACGTTTAAGTTTTCTCTATTTGTTTGTTGATAGGCCTCGCCTTGGGTTTCATATGGATAACAACTAGCAAAATCTCACTAGTTACTTTGTGGAGATCAAAATGATTTAGTGTAAGAAAGACATAGAATGTCATTTATCTATGAAGTGGTGTGTTGGAGAAAAATATGTTTGGTTTCAAATGTAAGATGGGTTAGGGCTTTATGATTGATACTATTCACAAAATTGGCTTTACCCCATCTAAGTTGTAACTTGTAACAAAAAGGATCAAATTCTCAATAAACTCAATCAAGCCATGTTAGTTGACCAACATTTCTTGGATTTTGATTGTTTGGACTCTCACCTTGGTATTGGAGGCAACCATCTTTTGATCAACTAATTAATGGGCATTCCATCAAATTCAAGACTCTTCAAATTTAGTGGACATTCCTTCAAATTCGGGACTATGTTCAAGTTTAATGTTTTGTACATAAAGAAAATAATTTACATATGAATTTTTAGAAATTAACTCCTAACCTTAAAAGTAATTTCAACAACATTATAGCTAAACTTGTTTTTTTTTTAAGTTATCAAAAGCAAAAGTTTCACATTACTTGAATCCCAATCAAATCCAAAGTTACCCATCTCAAAAAACAATTAAAATTATTAAAATGACCTTCTAAAAAATCAAATCCAAAGTTACCAATCTCAAGAAAACAATTAAAATTGTAAAACTGAAAAGAAACAAAAGAACACAAATTGTCAATTATTATATATCTAAACCCATATGAATTTATCTTACATAGTTTTTTTTAAGTAAAAAGACATTGATTTCCACCCAAGATCAATCTGATGAGACATTCATTAAGCAAAACAAAATAAAAAATTAATTTAAGCAATGTCAAGGCAATGGCATAATTATCGGAACACACATCACATATAATATTTAGTATAGCAAATGTATTTTCGTATATATATGTGTCTTATGGTATGGTAAATTTTGTTATGTTATATGTGAAATTTGGTATGGTATATGTGTCTTTTATTAGTCCCTTCAGGAGGCGGGGAGGGACTCCTGTAATCGGTTTGTTGTTTTTTTAAATAATTGGCACGAATACCAAATCAATTCATAATAATTTTTTTTTTTATTGCATAGTGGGACAAGTCCTTTAACCAACTAAATATCATAATGTTTAATAAAAAACACGAGGTGGCAATGTTCTCGACATTGCTACTTGGTGTTACAAAAGCATTTAGAGTTAATTCTTGAATGTGATGGTTAGTTGCAAGAGCATTTAGAGCTAATTATTGGATGTGATAGTTAGTGATGTGGGTAGTTGAAGTTTTTTATAAGATTATATTGTGTCATAATGTTATATTGTGGTATTTAATATTTGGATATTTTTTATGAGTAGGATAAGATGTTAGAATTGTGAATAATTTGGTATTAGTGATGTTTCGGTGATTGAAGTTTAATTTGGTATTAGTGATGTTTGGGTGATTGAGGTTTTTTATAAGATTATATTGTGTTGTGGTATTTCATATTTGGATATTTTTTATGAGTAGGAAAAGATGTTACAATTTTGAATAATTTTAGGAGTGATATTAGTTTTGATATAATTTTGTATGAATATTAAAATTTAAATTATGTTTAAAAGATTTCTATCATCATTTTCATTGCAAGCCCATTTTAATTTTCTATTTGAAGGAATTTGCAGAGAGAGAAGAAAGCATATGCACATACTTGTGCAATAATACTAAATTTTATTGTATTCAAGTCAAACATAAAATGGATTTTAATACAAATGGATTTTAACACAAGCAAGAATACTCCCCAACAATTATCATTTTAGCTAATAAATTATTACTAACACAACCAAATAATGTGCGTACCATGAACTCCCATATTTCTGTCATGATAAAATATTAATGTTCAAATAAAAAACAAAAGGAAACAACAGAAGAAAAAAAACTTATCCAAAGAGTAGGAAGCCGATGAGACCATCTACAGTGGATACCCAAGAAGAGTTATAAGTTTACGACATGAACTATAAGATGTCGAGGCTGATAACTAATAAACAATGAATTATAACTCTCATACGACATGAATTATAATTGGGCATACATTTTTATGAGTAGGATAAGATGTTAGAATTGTGAATCATTTTCAGAGTGATGTTAATTTTGATGTAATGTTGTATGAATATTAAAATTTAAATTATTTTTAAAAGCTTTCTATCATCGTTTTCTATCGATCCATTTAGCTAGGAACGAGCTGATAACTAATAAACAATGTGCCAGGTGTGATAACAAAACTGCCAAATATCCAACAGAGCAGTTGCATGCAGATTGAATATTGTCCATATTTTCATTCTCCAAAGATCCAACCCATTAAAGGACAATATAATACACATCATGTCGTAAAACAATTCATCTCAATCTAAGAGAAAATGCTTCTAACAGTCTTTAGCTTCGACTTCCGCATCGATATCTAGCAATGGGACTTCTGTAATAACCAAAATATAAAAAATAAGGGGATTTTAGTTTTTTGTGGGGATTTTTCTTGTTTCAATGTATATATACCAATTATTAACGATCTGGATTTTCTTAAGTAACTTAGTGTTGGTATTCTGTTACAATATTTATTAAAATTCAATGTGTTATATAGTTATTATAATTGTTATTTCAGAAGAAACAAAAATCAACTATTACTATGATTGATAAAATTAAATTTTAAACCTCAAATAAAAAAAATACTAAAATTAAAACATTATATAAACATTTCTTAACTTACAAAATGGGATATCAAATTTCACTCTATTTAATACAATGAAATAGGATGATCAAACTCCATTAATACGCACAAATCTCGTCCATATTAAATTAAATTCTCGAGGTTGTATAACGCTACACAAAAAAATCATAAACACTTTCAAACCTTGTTCGACTAAAATTTTCGACAATCCTATCTGCCACTCATTTAATTTAGTATGATATCTACATGCATTGTGTTTTTTTAGCTTTTAAGAAAAAAAGTAATTATAATTAAAAATTTAAAGACACGGAATGTAAAAATAGCACATGCACGAAGATCACAATGAGGTGGAGGTGACCTGCTGATACTTTGTCCACGTTTAGGTGTGTAGCTACGATGTCTTGGAGAACAGCTCCTGTGAGGACTGTGGCTCCTGTGCAGTGGAGAAAAGGAACTTATTAGGACAAAATTCCTATAAACAAAGGTTCATTTAGCTCTATATTTGAAATCAAAGGAGGGCACTTCTTATCTGAAAAGTGAACACAATTCTTTTCTATAAGGGGGTGGTCGAATTCTGCTTAGTGCTAATTCATTTTCTTACATACAAATAAACACTGGGGAAGAATAGAACTTCCAAACATTTCATAGGCTCAAAACAAGCATTCATCTGGTCCTCTTCATTTTTTATTCATATAGCTCAATTGCCTTCTATCGAAAATTGGGCATTCGGTTTATCTCGAAACCAGACTGTTCAGACTTACTTGCATGTTTCAATTAAATTAAATCTGTGAGGGAATTAGTGAGGCAATTAATGCAATTAATGCACATAGTAGGAAAGTAATTTGTGATAGATAAACTCGTCCACTTCTGCGCTTTGTAACTTTCCATCAAGCACCTATCCACAAGAGCAAGCAAGCCTTCACAACAGGATTTGAACCCGAAATCCGACGACAGAATCCGACGTCGTCCGACATTTCGCACGGATGTGTTGGACAGCAATCAATCATCAGAATGCTGATAACAGAATATTCATAGAGCTGTCGAATATCCGACACAAGTGAGTCGGATTTCCGACCCTGGTAGTGTCAGGGAACCGACACTACCAGGGTCGGATCGTCGACGTCTGCGAAAGCAACACTGGTGGATATCCGACATTGGCGCATCGGATATCCGACAGGGAACCGACACTACCAGGGCGGTTTGTCGACGTCTGTAAAAGAAAAACTGGTGGTTATCCGACACTGATGCGTTGGATATCTGATGGGCGGTTTATAAAAAAAATATAATAGAAAATACTATATAATAAGAAATGACTCGTTTTCATTTTGGACAGTCTGCTCAAAGGTTTTTGTGAATTGGGAGTAGGTCCGGTAGACATGGCAGACAACTCTGTTGACTCGTGGAAGAAAGAACTCAACATCTTCTCCTCACTAGAAATTACCGGTATACCGTCCCCGGACACAGTGCAGAACACGCTGGAAAATTTGACAGCTGGAAGCGAGAGTAGGGTTCCGGTTTCTCCCCCAGATAAAGAGAGCAGGGTTATGGTTTCTCCGCCAGATGAAGAGTTGCTAGGTGTGTTCGTAGCACAGCCATTGAACTCGGCCTTAGGAGGAGGCCCGTACTCATTATTCCAACCTCAGAGCACAGCTGCAGCAACTGTTTTCATCGAACTTCTAGGCGGAACCACAAGGAACCCCAAATAGGGAAATCGATCCTTCAGTGTCACAGGGAGCACGCACAGGAGAAGCCGCCGAACAATTGAACTCCAGGAAACGAAATAATCAGTGTTTAAATCCCTCTAGAAGAGATTTTGACGTAAATTGTGGAGTCCAGTGCACCATGGAAGAAGCAATGGAGATGGACGGATTAACCCTAATCAAAAAAATCAAAGTAAGAAACCCCACCCTAGGGAAAATGAAGGAATGGGCCAGGAAAAATTTGACAGGGCTTGAAGGTGAAGGCCCGGTTATTAATTCGATTGCAAATGGATGGTTCATCTTCCTATTCAGATGCAGAGAGGATGCAGACCTCATACACAGCAGAGTCTAGACATATAGGAAAACCCTATTTTAGCTAAAGCAGTGGACCTCCTTATTCGATGCGAAAACAGAGCAACTGGATACAATACTAGTCTGGGTTCGCCTGCCAGGAATACCATTGGAAATTTGGAACTCGGTCTGGCTTAGTGAAATCCAGAATGAGCTGGGGACTTTCATTGAAGCGAACCTCTCGTTTTAGCAGACGAAAATAAAAAAAGTAGCCAAGATCCTAGTCTCTTTGAACATCAGAACCAGTATTCCTGAAGCCTTTAATTTTGTATGGAAAAACAAGCAAAAAAGACAGTTGTTGGACTATGAAGGGCTCCTGTTTCAATGCCACAAATGTCATGAAACAAGACATTTGGCAAGAAACTGCCCAAACTTTGTTCCCTCAACAACTAGAAGAAGGAAGTGGGTTAGGCGAACAGAGGCCCCGAGCTCCAAATAAACTAATCCGAACATAGCTTTGGAAGAAAATCCTCTCAGGTCAGAGGGCACAGAACAACCATTGGATCAACCGGAAAGAGCGGGAGCAGTAGCAGCAGAAGGGCCTACTCAATAGACGGAACAACGTCCGATTGCGTCTCCCCCACCGAGTATGAACACTTCTTCCCTTAGCAATCAATTGAATGATTTATATTTGAATGACTTGCCCACCCCTTCCACCATAACAAATGTCTCTCCCACTTAGTCCTCCTCTATTTGTTTCCACCTTCGTTCAAGTGACATTCCAATCCCTCAAAAACCAAAAATCCCTACAAAAGGACTAAGGGTAAATGCCAGGATCACATGCAAAGGGAAAGGGAGAGGAATACTATCTCACCTCTCTACAGCCTAGAGCATGGCACTCAAGGATTAGGAAAGTGGCAGACAAACAACCATTTTCGGGGCACTTAGAGCAGTGCAAACCCCAGATGGGGTGCCCAAATGAAATTTGTCTCCCTAAACTGCAGGGGTCTGGCAAGCACCTGGAAAAAGCTTGCCCTAAAAAGGATGATGGAGGTTTTATCACCAAAAGTCATCCTTCCACAAGAAACATTGGGTCCAGAGCTGGAAGTTGAAACTATTTTAACATCACTTCTTCCGCAATACTCTTTCACAACGCAAAGTGCCATCGGCCACTCTGGAGGTCTAGCAATTGGATGGAAGAAAACAAGCATTAGGTGCACAAACTCAGGAGGTGCATGCTTATATCTAAATAAAAGTCATTTTTTCAAATTTCTTTGGGCCTGGGAACTGGAACCAACAACTATGTAGAACTCATGACATTGAAATTACTTCTCTATTTTGCCAATGAAAGAAATTGCAGACAGTTACAAGTATAAGGTGACTCAATGGTGGTTATAAACTAGATGAATAAGATACAGAAATGTAGAACTGCTTCTCTAGATGCATTATTTGAAGAGACAACCCATTCTCTCTCATTGTTTGAATCAATCTCTTTCACTCATGTTTATAGGGAGCGAAATAAGGAGGCAAACAGGCTCTCAAAGAAGGGTCTGACATTGCAATGGGGTGAATGGAAAATTTTGGAAACACGGGACTCCAAGGCCACAGAATATCCGCACAGGCCTTTTATAAATCCATCACTCTAAAACTTTTTGTAAATTTGAAATATATTTTTGAAAGCATAGCACAATATCAGTCTTTTATGAATGGATGCTTCACTGAATTGTTTACTGATTTTTTTTTCTGCCATTGACTAAATTAATGCTTTAATGAATGAGTTAATGAATGGTTTTTTTAGCTGTTGAATGATTGAATGGTTTAATGAATGTTTTAAAGAATGATTTAATGAAAGCATTTTTCAACTATTGAGTGAAATAATTTGCATTGTAGATGAATTGTTATTTGCTTTGTGAAATAGTGAAATAAATTGTTATTTGCAAGTATAGGCATTGGGTTTGGGGATTTAAGAGTGATGTGAGGGGGGGGAGGGGCCATAAGAGCTTCCACTTTCACGTGGTTGGTCCTGTTTAGTAGAGAATATTATTTTTTTCTCGAAATAGAGAGGAGCTCAATGAATGGTAAGGAAGAATACATTAAAAAAACATCTATTTCTATATTTTTACTGTGTAATTTTCACTATTGCTCACTACTACATTTCGACCAAAAATCCGACGGTCGTATTGTCGGATTTTCGACACTTCCCTATCGCATGTACGACACTATGAATTTTTTTAAGCGTCAGTGGATTTTCGTCGATTATCCGACATATTTCCAATCCGTCGGTTAAATGTAAATCGTCGGTTAAGCATCGGTTAAGTGACGGTGGAGATTTTTTTTTTTTTTAAACTACACTTACAGGCCGTCGCTTAACCGTTGCTTAACCAGAGAAAACCGGCGGTTCACCAAAGAAAACCGTCTCTTAACCAAAGATGGACGGCACTTAACAAAAGAAAACCATCAATTAACCGACACTTAACCAAAGAAAACCGTCGCTTAACCAAAGAAAACCGTCGGATAAGCGACAGTATTGAATTTTTTTTTTTTAAATAACCTATAGGTCGTCGCTTAACCGACGGCTATAAGTGTTCTAAAAAAAATACAAATATTATATCTTGAAAAACAATCAAATGCAATGGCCAAACGTATGTGAATTACTTTGTTAGTTACCTCTTATCTGAGTTATTACTCTGTCAATTCCTCACCGATTATATTTAGTTTAAATTCCTGAGTAAACAATAGAATGCTTGTAGCAGTGAACTCTGACAGCAGAAACATGGGTTCTGAAGCTGAGCAAAGATGACAGAACCATAGCATTGCTTCATCACCCATCTTTGTACTAACTGTTGGAGACAAACCATTGAATACATATTGGAGTGTTGTGTTGCATAGGCTAATGGACGAGCTTGCAACTGAAAAAACTGCTAAATAGTTTAAATGTTTTATCCTTGGAAGTTTAGAAAGTACATTAGATTCAGATTATGGTTACCAACTCTGATATGTTAGCTCTTCTAGCATTAGTAGGAAGAGGAAGCAAGGCCTTTTACAGTCCTTGATGTATTTTTCTATGATACTGTAATATTAATATATGACTGTTTTGCACACAAAGAAAAGAGATTGCTGGGATGTTCAATCAGTTTATCATCCAATATATGATAGATCGCCATTATTCTAGCATTTCCCTTTCTTCAATGTATAAACATTTTTTGTGGCCATATTAACAAAATTTTCGTCTCTTCAAATTCTATGGCATTTCCTTTTGTTAACAGTTTGCCGGAGTGGTATAAATTTATAATTAACAAAATGAATTG
>LPNX010427037.1:512006-523002 GCA_001517045.1 Pseudotsuga menziesii | reverse complement strand
TTTTGCATTCCATTATCACTGTACAGACATTACATGATGTTGTACAGACAGATATCTTAACCAATGGTTCAAGTCTTATATGTTCAATATTTAATATCTTCAGACTATCCTTCGGAAACAAATGATAATAAACCAGGGTAATATAATGTGACTAGCATTAAGCATAATCAATGATGTAAACGAGACTATCCTTCTTATGAAAAAACACACCTCAAGACACAATGGCATGGGTATTAACTTTGATGCACATAAACATGGAATACATGGAAATATAAATATGGTCAAAAAAACTATGAAAATAACAATAAAAGGAATAACCTGCAGCCTCCGTTTGATGAGTTCCAGGTGCCACTCTTATATCCACCTACACAGTAAAATCAAATGATAAGACACGCAAGTGAACTTTGGGTTGGTCTATTTTTGGCTAAGGATAACACTCATCTTCAGTAGTCCACTTTTGAAACAAATCTTGTACTGAATTCCTGAGTAATACTAAATTAACTGGATTTAGTTGTGAAAGTTGTCTTCTTGTGTGTGTGCAGTGAGCAATGTGCACGCATGCTTTGAAAAACCAACAAAATGATCTAACATAATATTACTCCCCGAGCTGAACACACAACTTGTGTCAGAATAGGGTGAAATGGGGAGAATATAATGTTTTTAATTAACTTTGTCAAACACAAAATATAAGCAGCAATCTCTAATATAAGCTCTAAAATTCATGAGACTTTACTGCATAATGAATTCCTCACTTCAACTCCCATTTACTAGCAATGCTATTTAGGTTTTTAGTCACAAGAAAACTAAAAAGCTGGGCCCCTGGCGTTCATGCCTTCATTACTTTTGAAATGATCTCTTAAGTATTTTATCCAAGTGCATATCATGAAAAAATGGACAATAAAATGATCACTTAAGTATTTTATGCTTGGTTCATGTCATGCTCAGTTATTTTGTAACTAGAATCCCCTTCAAAACTTTATCAGAGCCTTAGTTTGGGACCACATGCTCAGCTTTATGGAAAGAGACTGAAAGATAGGGCCACTAATTTCAAGCAACAAGCTAAAGTGGTAGAGAATAGAAATACCAAAGGTGTGGAGATTTGGAGGCATCTGGTTGAGAACTGGCAACAAAACCTCCAAGTATTAAATCCAGGCCCTAGGCTCAGATCACACCTTGGAAAGGTTGTGACCATGAAATCAGAGCTATGATGTGCCCATCAACAAGCAAAGATTAAAAAGGAGTTTGGTCTTCATTACAAACACATGTTTCAATCCCAAATAATATTCAACCTAGGATAACCATGCAGACTTGCATCAACATGGTCCTCTGTTTATTAACGGAGACTCAAAACATGTGCAACCAACCTATCTCATTGAAGTGGTGTCCATTAGGATCCAGAACTAATCACTAATTAGAGGCCAATCAACCTCCTTAATTTCTTTCATAAGATTCTAGACAAAGCTCTAGCACAGCAGGTCAAATCTACATAGCCCTAAATCAGTAAGCCTGGAAAATCTGCATTTATCATATCCAATCATATCCAATCTTAATCATGTTTGCTTCCACTTTTCTTTATGAAGGTCTTTATCTTTACTTAGCCAAAGCAAAGTAGTTTTATATTTCTCTTTGTTAAAACATTTCATTTTCATTGGCAGGAGCCTATATTACAACTTCTTGAAACCATAGTTGTAGATGGAAGGGCTAGAGAGTTGGCATTATCAGCTTTAAGGCTAGTCCAGAATTTGGAGGAGTGTTTCGCTGTGAATTATTCTGATATTGGATCAGAGGAATTAAAGAGGAACATAGAATGTACTTCACAAGGTAATGACCTGTCTTGCATCGAACATGAATTTTTATATGTATGCATTTTCTATTTGGACAGTCTTTTCTATCAGATTTGTGGTTATAATCTGTTTTCTGTTAAGCTACTTTCATTGTCCCAAGCCTGCTGAGACAACCTTTGTATCCTTTGTTTTATGCAATCATGGAAAAGACCATCTTTGGATAAAGGGAGGAAAGTCAGTGGAGAATGCTATTGTTGTTTTAGCCAATGAAGGACTTGACTTGGATGGTGAACAGCCAATAGATCTAGAAGAGTCTTCTTTCTGGAAGAATGAAAGCAATGTGATATCTCTTGCACAACATTATGCAATAGCCCATCTTGGGTGCATCTTGCGAGTGGTCGTTCTTTGTAGGGAATTGATGTGTTCTCTTCAGCTGACTGAGGAAATCTCAGATGAGAAAGTTCAGTCAACGACAGCTTTGATTACAAAGATTTTGAAACTTCTTGTGAGCCTCACAAAAGCAACAACTTTTGCTGTATCAAGTAACCAGTTACTGGGAAATATTAGTGAAGTCGCTAGTCTTTTGCCTGGCTTGTTCAAGCTGAGGTTTGAAACTGTCAATCGTGATCCTGTGGATGTGGAGAACAATCTAGATCATCAATTGTCACTTATATTGGAAAATTTCTTTCAGTTTGTTCATGACGTGGTTTTGGATGATACCATTTTTGATAACATACGCACATTTGTTCTTGCTTCTCTATTGGACAACTTGGATGGAAGAATGTGGAGGTATGAGAGACAGAATACAGTTCAGAAGCTTTCTTTGGTTTACAAGCCTGAGGTTATTATTAATATTTTGGGATTTTCTCGGGATACTAGATCACAAAACTGTAAAAAACTTCATTGGAAACAAACAAGTCAGGGAGATCATGAAGGAGATGGGGTTGTAGACTTAACTTCTATTGCTTTGTCCTGTAACCTTCTCTCAGAGCATTTTGCCTTAATTGTTGAGCACAGCAAGGAGAATCAACTAAATGTTATATTTCCACAGGCAGGTCACTGGTTAGAGGATCTAATAGCTATCGCAAGTTTTCTGCATGCACAAGGTTTAAAAACAAGGCCCAGGGGGGAAAAGTCATGGCCAACTGCTAGCAAGGATGGGCTGGGAGTAAATGATGCAGAATCTGTAAGCAGGCATGAAGATGATGCTCTCTTTGGAGATCTGTTTTCAAAGGCTAGCAGGCAAGTAGTCATCTCTGATGGACATGAACAGCCCTGCTCTGCAAATGATAGTGTTTCTGACTCCAGTAATATTCCTTTACAAGGAGCTGTTGAAGTGCTTAGTTTTATTAAAGAGTGCATTTTTTCTCCAGATTGGCATTCTTCTATTTACAAAGAAGCCTGTCACCAACTTAATGAAGAACATGTTAGTGCTCTTTAACGAATGCTACAGCCACAGCTTTCAGTTGATGAAAGAATGGAGGGGGCTGGTGTTTCAGATATGTCCTATGAAAAACACTTCCTTGAACATTTTCACAAAGCATGCTTTAACATGTTACATGAACTTGTTATGAGGCGTGCCTTATCCATCGAACTTGAAGAACACCTAGTAAATCAAGTTCTGAAGGTAGAGGATGGGAGGTTTTCTTATACTGATGATGCTCTTGTTCTTGTAGCTCGCATTCTTATTATAAGGACATCCACAGGGTCCAGTTTGGGAGATGACTCCTTAAGACTCAAAATCTGCAAAGGCTACGCTGGTTTTATTGTTGAGAAAGTGAAAGCTACATATTCAGGGTGCTTAAATATCCAAGAAGTTTGTGCAAGTCTTCCATCCCTATTTCATTTGGAATTTCTTCTCATGGCTTTTCATTCTTCAAATGCATTTGAAAAAATCAAAATGGCAGAGAATATTTTTTCTACCCTCAGCAATGTAAGTTGTCCTCGAGTGGAGCTTAACATCACACAATTGGTTTGCTGGTCTTTGCTAATTTCAAGACTGATGTTGATTCTTCGGCACATGATTCTCCACTCTACAACCTTCCCATCCTGGTTGATGTTCAATATAAGAAATAAGTTAATACAAATTACACAAGGAGGAACTTTTCAACTTCCCAAAGGAACAGGCTATTTAGAATCATGGGTATATAATGTGGTACAAAGTGTTATAAATGTGAATGAGGGAGTCGCAGAAGAGCATGGAATGGCTGATCTCTTTCAGCAACTGATTGACTTTAGTGGGGTTCATAACTGGGGTATTGTAGAACACAAAGTTCTTCAAGATCTAGGTTTAAATTGGTCTGATCTCTATTCTGTTGTTTGTCGCATTTTGGAAGTGTGGCAGAATAGGGAAGCTTCCCAAGTGCATGAGATTATACTTGAAAGATATTGTTTTGTACTTGGCTGGATCACTCTATCAGATATTGATGTTAAGGAAGCTGGTGCTTTGCCATGGAGTCCTGAATTTGGCAGAGACAAGTTGCTTGAAATTGAATACTTCATAAGTTTTAGCAGAATTCTGCGCCATAATGTTCATTTTGTCCATACAGGGGAGCTATCATAGCTAGCAAATATCATTCTAGATATACTCTCTCAGCTTCAAACATTATACAAAGAGCATAGTGTGAAGGAAAGGGGTTGGTTATTCTTAAGGCATAGTGCATGGCTGTCTTTAATTTTATCATTGCTCCAGGCAGGTCTGTGGAAAGTGTCTTTGAGAAAGATCCCAGTTTCAAGAGAGGACACATTTTGGATAGAGCAGACATCTAAAGATACTTCATTACTCACACTTTGTGAGCAATTAGTTTTTTGTGTATTGAAGGATGGGCAATCAAGCGTTTTGCTGAAAATATTGACATCCCTTTTGAGCATGCATGTCGAGGCATTGCGAAAAGCTGTGCTTTTTGTTCTTGATGGAAAAGAATGCAAAGATGATGCACTGTTTTCACTAAATTTGCTGCTTCAAGCAGGTTATGACAAGTCAAAGCAGGAAGAGTTGTTGGGGAAGCTAGGAGCTAGCTTTAAGCTTATAGAGTCTGCACTTGGAACTCTGATAAAGTTTAGAGGAATTGTGAGCAAAGAAAACACAGGGAACCTGAACAAACTTTTTATGAGCTCCTCGTTGCATGGTTTCCCATCACATGTTCATCCAGGGAGTGCAGCTGTGGTCTCTTCTACCCTCTCTGTTGAGGGATTTTTGTATACAATTGAGCAATTTTTCAGAGCAAGAGATGCATTAGGGGGAATTGAGGTTGATGCAAAAGTTTTCAATAGTTTGCTTGAGGTCATAATGACCATAAAGTTTGACAGGATATTTGAGGGTATACATGATAAATGTAGAATCCTATTCAATAATTTAATTCCCTCTATAGAAGAGAGATGTATTTATAGTGATCTATTTTTGCTGAAGAACATGGAAAGCCTGGTAAACGAAATGAACTCAAGCAAGGAGGTTAACTTATCTATTAAAGAGCATCTACTTACAAGTGCAACTGATATGGTGGAATGCCTGAGAACGGATCCTAGTAAAGTCATTTTGCTTAAGTTTTATTTGGGGAACACTGAGGACTCATTGATGTTGAACCAATCCAACAAGTTCCGGGAATTTCTTGGAGGCAATGGTAACTTTTTTCCTTTAATTGATGCTTTGGATGGATGCCATAATGAGTTAGTGAATACGAAGGTGCTACAGCTGTTTGTTAATCTTTTAACGGGTGATCCGAGTTATATTAACTTGAAACATACCTTGCAAGAAAATTTCTTATTGATGGATTCATCTTCTTTGGCTTCATGGCTGGAAAAAATGCTGCTAGGATATACTGCTCAATCAGCTGTAGGTAATTTTCCAACAGGAGTCTCTAATTCAGTAAGAGATTCAACTATTGCTTTCATCAATGCTCTGGTGTCACCTTCATCTGATTCAAAATCAAGAGAACTTTGTGATCACATTCTTGATGCATTGCTTGTGGGTCTAGAGAAGGCATTCCTATCATTTGATGTTCCTACTGCGAAAGCTTACTTCAATTTTGTAGTTCAGTTGGCAAATGGTGAGTCCACAATAAAGCCTATTATCAAGAGGGCAATTGATATGGTGGTCAAGTTGTCTGCCGATGAAACCCATCTGGAGGGTTTGAAGTTTGTCTTGGGTTTTCTGGTTTCTGCACTGGGTTCGTATGGTGCTAACAAGCATGTTTCTGAAAAATTAACAGAGAATCCTTGGTCAAACACTAGTTCTAACAATGATTTTGCTAGATGTAAGTTGAAGCCTAGTGTTCCTAGAAAGAACTCGGAGGCTTTGGTTAATCCAGTCAATCAGGGAGTCCATTCTAGTGCGATTGAGTGTGATGCCACATCAGCAGATGATGATGAGGATGATGGCACATCTGATGGAGAACTGGCTAGTATGGATAAAGAAGATGATGATGAGAGTAACAGTGAACGGTCACTTGCATCAAAAGTTTGTACATTCACCACTAGTGGAAGCAACTTTATGGAACAACATTGGTACTTCTGCTACACTTGCGATCTGACTGTTTCTAAAGGGTGTTGTAATTCTATTTGTGCCAGGGTGTGCCATAGGGGTCACAGAGTTGTTTACTCTCGTTTAAGCCGTTTCTTTTGTGATTGTGGAGCAGGAGGGGTAAGAGGGACAAGATGCCTCTGCTTGAAGCCTCAAAAATATGTTTCTTCCAGCACTACATCATTGAGGGGGGCTAGCGGCGTTGATCCATTCTTGCCTCTCAGATGAGAGGGATCATCTTCAGCCATCTGACAGTGACTCTGATCTTGAGGATGAAGGTTGCATGGAGAATGAGAAGACTTTCAAGTTATCTATCCCCAAAGAGGAAGAGGATGGGTTGCTATCACTTTTTATGGATATGGATATTGAAGGCCAAGTTTTGAGGTTATGTAGACAACTTCTTCCTGGTATTAACGAGGCTAGTCATTCAGTATTGTCAAAGGATGAGAGGATAGTTTTGGGTGATGACAAGGTTTTATCCTACAATTCAGATCTTTTGCAATTAAGGAAGGCATATAAAAGTGGATCTCTGGACATGAAGATTAAAACAGAATATTCTAATGCAAGGGAACTTAAATCCCATCTTTCAAGTGGCTCTATCATCAAATCTCTTCTTACTATAAATAGCAGAGGCATGCTTGCAGCAGGAGAAGGTGACAAAGTAACAATCTTAGATGCGAGGCAACTTATTGGACAGCCAGCTGTTGCACCTATGACAACAGACAAGTCTAATGTGAAGCCTCTTTCCAGGAATTCAGTTCGATTTGAACTAGTTCATCTTGTTTTCAACTCTGCAAATGAGAACTATTTGGCTATAGCTGGGTATGAGGAATGCCAAGTTCTCACTATCAATTCTCGAGATGAAATAACAGACCGTCTTGCAATTGAGCTTGTTTTTCAAGGTGCTTACAATCGACAAATAGCCTGGCTTCCTGGTTCTCAGGTTCAACTCATGGTGGTGACCAACAAGTTTGTGAAGATTTATGACCTGTCCCAAGATAACATTAGCCCTATGCATTATTTTACGTTATTGGAAGATTCAATTATTGATGCAGTATTAGTACCCATCTTACGTGGTCGGCTAGTTCTTTTTGTACTATCACAACATGGCATGTTGTATAGGCAACAAATAGAAGTAGAGGGTTATATTGGAGCTCAAGTTTTGGCAGAGACTATCCATCTCCACGGTAGAGATGTGCAGTCAAAAGGTATATCTTTGTGTTTCACATCAGCCTACATATTACTTTTCCTCTCTTATCATGATGGTTCAACTTTGATTGGGCATTTGAATCCTGATGCGACATCTATTAGCAAAGTATCAAGTGTTCTTGAGGGTGATCAAGATGGTCAATTAAGGCCTGCTGGACTACATCACTGGAAGGAGTTGCTTGATGGAAGTGGTTTCTTTGTCTTCCTCTCTAGTTTGAAGTCAAACTCTCCACTTACTATGTATCTTGGTCCTATGGAGCTGTGTGCACAACTTCTGCGATTGCCTGGAAGTCCATCTTCTCAATGGGTTGGCATTTCAGCTTACAGGCCTCTCTCTAAGGACAAAAATAATGTTCTTTTTTTACATGATGATGGTAGTTTGCAGATCTTCTCATTTGGAATGGGTAGTGGAACTTGAGGATTTGAACAAAAGGTTGACACAGTAGATTATACACCACATCCAAATGGGACTGGATTGCATATAATCTTTACATCAGAAAATAAAACTCAGAATTGTAACATTTAGACTATAATGGTTGTCAATAGGTTCAACGTCCAGCTTTTGTCTTTGCATCAAGACAGTGGTGGGGAGTCTTTGAGGCTTGAACCAACCAAGATAACCAATTCTTCCAGTGATTTGCAATGCTTCAAACATATCAAGCCCAAGATTTGAAAGTTAAGTAATTTATTCTGATATTCACTTTGATCTTCTACAGCATCAAAACAATCCTGGGTCACGTCATGTTTCTAGTTCCCAACATCAGCCTATGGATTGAATATCTCACATCATGGCCGTTCATTTCCTAACGTCTACACCATGAATCATGAAAAGTAAAGTGAAACAAATGGTCAAGTTAAAGTTTAAAACTTTAAACATAGCAAGATCTCTATTTTTCCACTTTTGATGTTGTCCTTGCAGAGTTGATCAGCTGGCTCTAGCCAGATTACCTCCGAAGTGATGCAACAAATAATCAACAATTGCTTTTTCTTTAGTATATAAACTCTTGGTTATCATGTATTCTATAGAGTTCTGACACCCTTGGTGCTTGGTCGATTTCATTAGCCATATGTTAATGCCCAAACATTCAGTCTGAGGAAATGGAAGGCTCAAGGTATAATTTATGTCAATCTGATGGAACATACTGAATAAACAGAATGACCGTGATATTCAAAATTTTGTTAGCAGAAAGTAAGGGCCTCCCAAGCCATGGTTCTAACACAGGTGCCTAGAAAACATGGAGTTTTTTTTGAGTTCAAAGCATCGCCAGTTCAAAATCCATCACACAAATGGGCCCTCCTTTGGGATCAGGCTTCGACTAGTGACTAAATATAGATGTTTAAAAGTAAGACCCTGCTTCAAACACAGCAGCCAAACTAAAATTTTAAAAGAAATCAAATTCAACTCTCCTTGATAATGTGTTCATGTCTTTAACCTGTGGCTACAAAATGGATTTGACATTGCAGTTCAGTGGCAGGTATCACTGTCTGTTGTTCACTAATTCAAACGGGCCGTGTGAAAAGGAAAACAAAAATCATTTACAGACTCCAAGGCCATGATAGGTAAACAAGGTCATACTAAGGAGAAAATATCCAGTTTCAAACCCATTTGAGCCTCATCTAATATTTCAAAAAAGATTCCATTCAATACTTATATACACCCAAATGAACCCATTCATGATAAATGTGGCTATTTGGAAGCCCTTTAATATCTTTTGATTCAATATACGAGTTAAAGAAAATCACTTTTCCTACAGGAAATGGGTTTCACACAGAGCCAAGTGCTTTGAATTTATGCTTCTATACAAAACATCAACATTAGTTAGCGCAGAACTTCAATTTGGAGGCTTCGAAAGAGGCCGAAACAATGTGATCTGGCTAAGTGCGTGACCACTCCTACAGATTTACATACATCATCATCCAAAGAAATAAAGGACCGCCCCTTAAAAATAAGACAATACATTATTTTTATATAAACAACAAAGATTCAAAGAGTACCAATAGTATCAATAAACAACAGTGAGGGTTTTCTCTCTCAGGGATTTCATCAAACATATGGTGTGCAAACTATAAAGCCTACAGATTGTTTTCCAGCCATACCTTAAAGGGAGAATGATCCAGCAAAAACTCGCAGATTCAATGGCTTCAAACTTACCCCAAATCCTCCGCCTCCACCAGCGATTCCGCGACCTGTAGCTGCTCTTCTTCTTGCCTACGCGCTCTTGGGAAACTGTTTCTAACCAAACCCATACCCACACCCAGGAAAATATCGTTGCAGAGGACAAAGGGATTATGTAGCGCAAATACAGCTCGATTTGGCAGCTGAAAAGCAACCCGGATGAATGTTTGAATTTGGAAAGAAGTTAACCCGTAGATATTGCAGCCAAGATATTTATAGTCTTTGGATCGAGGGTTGGGTGCATTTTATTGCCGTGGGTATTTTTTAGGGTTACACAACAGATGCCACATGAGGCCATCCGGGCAAAGAGACAATGTCCAGTTTAATGGATAAGGGGTCCATTGGACTCGACCTTGATCTTTTCGGAGGAGTCGAGGGTGTCTAAACACCAACATTGGCAGAGGATGCAAGTGTCAACCCAAATGGAATGCATGCCCACAAATATGACAAAATATTTTAAACAAAAATGTTGTGCTCACCATCACCAAACACATGAAGGGGAAGACATTTATTCAAATTGATGTGATGGACAATATAAATGCCTATATAAAATGCAATGGGTTTTGCCATTTTTAAAATGCTTATAAATATTATAGTGTGGTTCATAAAACGTATTAGGTTAATTTTGATACAATATTCTTAATAGAAAATTAAAATTATTGAAGGGAGAGACATCATGTTTTGAAAATAGCCAATGAAAAGGGTAATGGTGCAAAATTTATTCCCTAACAAATGAGGCTCTTCTTTTCGTACCTACCTCTACCTCAAGTGATAAGAATAGGGATGGGTTGTGGTGAGGAGATGGATATAGGATACAATGTCATGGGAGATGAGGTTCTTTTGAATGACATTATTGAGGATGGGAGTGGTCAATTAATATTTGACATAGAAAGTATGGGTAAATAAAAGGTCATGATAGAATTGATTAGCCTCTTGGGTCATTAACAATAGTGAGGGATACAAAGAGGTGTGGTTGGAAAGATAAACGACTTTAAATGCATAAGGTATTTCAACATGTGATCATATATCCAAAGGGAAAACATAATGCTCAACTAAGGTGAGAAGAAAGAGTTGGCCTAGAGTGGTTCTCTTAAATAATGTCACTTCATGTCTAAAAATAATAATAAACCATAATTAAAATCGAGAATGAATACCTCTTTAGGTTCCTTGTTCTAGAGATGTTCAAAGCTTGGTGAAATAACAATATATGGTTGTTTAGGTGGTTTTTAATTGTTTATGAGCATAATTTTTTTATTTTAACCGCGAAAAAATGTCCTTTATATCATCAAATATAAAAAGTATCCATAG